>JASCZW010008859.1:0-46860 GCA_034211315.2 Aedes japonicus
TTTTTCTTCTCATTTATAGTTATATTATATTGATAAAAAACTTAAAAAAAAAACAAAAAAAATCGCGATGCTCTGTAAATTATAATAAAACCAATTTAAATATGGATTGTTACTTGGGATGGGAGCTCGTGCGTCCATTGCGCTGTGTTCTGAAAATCATTGAACCTCAAATTCAATTATATTCGCATATTCTGTCAACCGCCCGAGAAAAAAACCCACCAAACTGCCATGATCAAGACTTGCTGCTCCTGTCTCAACAACAAAGTAGCCATCCGTTCGCCATCCAAAATTACTCATGCTCAATCAAGCAAAAACAAAGCCAGAAAGAAAAAATCTTCAATGTCCGCTCAGGAAAGGATACTAACCGCATCGCAGTTTGCCATGCAACGATGCCCGGCGTTCTTCTCCTCTTCTGAAGTGCTTCGATCCAGCAACCTTTTCGGGATCATTAATAACGATCCCAGAAGATGGGAGCGCACCAACTCTGCAACGAAATGAAACCAACCTCATCATGTCAGACAGGAAATGGTTTTTCTCTCATTTTTGGCTCGGTGACCCGCCGAAAGCCGAGATTTGAGCGGTCGTCGGTTCGAGTGTGCGAGAGGAGTCAAGTTTCATAAAGGTTTCGGAATTTCGTTTCGGTCTTCTGGTTGTGGTAAAGGATCTCCACAGTTTTTTTTTTAATTTTTTGACTGCTGCTCGTCTAATGTTTACACATAAATGTCCCGTTTTCCTCGTTCTGGTGACGGGCGAAAGGTTAGAGAGCAGATTTGGCTTTTGAGTGGCGGAACAAGCTAGTGAGAGTAATATGTAAATCACCGACCGAATGGAAGTCAAGTGGTTGGTTGCTTCGATGTGAAGTTTTCTTCTTAATTCCTTCTCCTACTCCTAATGAGGAGTTGAGCTACAAATGGGCTGAGTGGAAATTTGTTTCCACCAGAACAAATCGTCCAGAAGGCGACTAGGAAGAGGGAGGGCAAGTTTCTGACTGGAAAATTATCACGATATAATCAAGCGACTAATAAGCACGTTTGGGTAGGAAAGGCCATGTCAAGTGGAATGAATGATAAATGATTCATAATCACTACATAGATTACTGGAAACGCTGGATCTCGCTCGTTGGGGTGAAGTGTTTGAAATGAAAAGCTATACTGCATTTCCGCTGTCTGGATGGATTGTTGAGGAATGTTCAATTGTTGGATTTGTTCGTCGATATTTTCACGATTTTGCTCACCAAGCGATGAAGCCAACAAACTTTTTTTTGCAACATATTAAACGGCAGAAATTTGAACCAATGACCTCAAGTCTAGACCGGATGAAACCAAAGTTATGAAACCATTCATAATCCTGATCCTGAGGCAGATTGCATCAATGAGCTCCTCGAAAGAATGGGGGGAAACATCTCTCAATAGACCAATATTGGATTACACAGCGTTGAAATGTTTTTAAGGTCCGAAGCGACAATGCCTGAAACTGAGACCCACCGATCACCGTCATTGGTAGGACTTCCCGAAAAAATGCCAACTAAGCCCACCTACGAGACGACCCATCGGAGGCTTCGAGCTTGGAACGAAATTTCAGTGGCTCGGTGGAGAAAGGGACGAACATGGGCAGGCTTGATAACAATGTCACTCTTACTGTAAGGCTCTCGGTGTTTTTCTCGTTTGGGGGAGCAACTACAATAAGATCACTCTATTATACGAAAGGTGACCTCATAAAGGAAAAGAAGTATCATCTCGGGTTGAGTTTCATAAAATTTTACCAATATCGGCAGGAACAGGCCAAACCAGATGGAAGCAAGTGTAAGCCAGAGAGGGATTCAGGGTGTGTTGAAAAGAGTTTTGTTGAGGTTAGTCTTTATATTTTTAAAGCAAGCACGGAGGTACTATGGCACACAAACAAAGCACAGCATATATCGGTATCTCTACTCTGTGTCAGTGGTCGATTGAGTACACCGGTGTCCGTGTATTTTTCTTAGCTCCGGTGGTTTGTATTTCGGCAAGCACGAGAATCCGAGTGTTTTCAACTTTGGCAAACACCGGTGCCGAGTGATTCAAATTTACGGAAACACTTCGAGGATTTCTTTCCTTTCTGCACGAATCTTCTAGTTCGCGGTGGTTTAGACCTTTTTTGACATTTTCTAGATGCCAGAACATGTTGCTCTTAGCGCAGACCGTGTTTATCAATGTAATCCTGGAAAAGTAGCTGACAACCCTTGGACACTCTCCCGAGGATAATCTCGGATGTGTTGCCTTAAAAGTACATTAACCTACATAATCACGTCATCAGTGGTGAGCGGACGTTTAACATCAAGCCTAGCGACATCTGTGATCAACTGGCAGATTTGTGTCGAAACTCGGTTATCGCCTGAACTGTTAACTTCACATCTTTGAATGGTAGCTTGAGATGGTAAAACAGAGTAGCTTCGGAATGTAATTTTATATATACCTACACCCAAAATACTGGAAGCATGCACTATTTGATCGTTCCAAAAATCATCATTTCTTCTATATCCAAGACACAGACCATATTGTCATAGGGAAAATCATGCTGTGAACTAGTTAAACGCAACACACACACACCATCAGTATCATTTGTATCGTTTGCCTTCTGTTTACAATTTTTACACTATCAACATACCCACCACGGAATTGTGTGAGTATAAACATGATTTTTTTCCTTTATTATAGTGGCTTTCAGTCTCCTGGGCTGGTTCGCTAAACGTATAAACATGAATCAAAATATCACCACAACACCTTCAAGCATTGAATTCGTTTTTCACCCTAGGCTGGAACTAGTTATTTACAACCTGCGATACCCATTTATATTTGTTTACTTTAATCGGAGTCGCAGTTAAAATTTGCGGAAAGCAGATAATTGTTGAAGAATCTGTTCTATTTCTAGGTACAAGCCGAGGATCCGGATAATCGAGTTTACTCTACGTTCTCAATCAAACCAGTATTTCTTCTACTTCTAAAAGGTTCTGGGCCTTTATTAGAGAAGCCGTATTCATAGTAACGGATAAATAGCAAGCGAAAAAAGGACCATGGAGCGATTGGGAATCCAGAAACTATAGTGTTTGTAAAACCATGATGTAACTGTTGTGGAACCGGAGGTTGCCAAAGCTAATCCCACAAGTAAAGCTGACATGAGAATAACCAGCTGACCCTGATCAAGCGAAAACGACCAGGGAAAAGCTGCGGAGACATCACAAGAAGGCAACACTAACAACGTCCAAAGTGCCCATTCTCCGCATCTGCGAGCCTGTTGGAACCGCTGACGATGACTGTCGAGGAATTAAGCAAGAGTTTGTCGGTCGCGATGGTGCTTCGGAGTCTCCCAGAATCGTTTTGGACATTTTGGACGAAGATTTAACGTTGGCCTGGTCAAATCCAAGGTGGTCGATGAAGTAGCGAAACGTCAAATCGCACCAAGTGGAACAGAAGAAAATTGTGTGCCTTTGTTGCCAAAAACCGCGGCACAAACAGAAGAGAAATGCAAAGTTCGGAGGCATCTTGCGGGCAGTTTACTATAACGTGCCTCGGAGAAATAAAGCCCTAGCGAGTGGTGCGGTGATGAGTTTATCCTGAACCAGTGCAACGGAACGGAGCGGAACGATTTGGACAAGCAAATGCGAAGCGGTCTCCGATTGCAATGAATCCCGGGTAATCAAATGCACAGCATAAGGATGAGCTTAGTGGACGCTCTTCTATACATTGCCGGACCGGAAATCAAACACTGGTTTCATCATTAGTCTTGGAGGATCAGCTCGGAAACAACCATGCGCCAATCTTTCGTCGTACGAAGAAGAATACGTGGGCGCTTTCCGAAGCCAGCCGTGAGCTGATGTGGTTTCTTAAGCTGCTGAAGGGCATTGGCGAAAATATTCATAATCTGGTGGTCATCAATGGGCACTACAAGAGCTGTACAGCAATGCTGAAATCTGCGAGTAATTTGAAATACACGAATCATATCGACACTCGTTTATATTTCGTGAAGGAGTTGGGTGGTGTAATGGACGTTTGATATTGTCCCAGCGATAAAATGGTGGCCGATGGTCCAATGGCTGGCCCACAATTGATACGTTGCGGATGCGTTCCCGTGAATTTGGCAGTTTTCCCTGGGGTGCGACACATCTAAATCCAGATTCAAGATGATCGAAAAATCCCACGCTAGCGAATCAATCTCTAAAAAATCTTGTCTCAGCTTGTGAATCTTAATCCATCCACTTGCATCGTGCTGCATCTTTTTGCAGTAAATCTTTAAAATCCTCATCAAAATCTTCAAAATCTTCTTTCTATCTACTAAGCGTGCGCACATCGCACAAAAGCAAAACAAAAAAAAATCCTGCATCTGAGATAGAGTCGCGCCCCCTGGTTTTTCCATAGGTTTTCTGTCAAATTTACGTCAACGCATCCGCAAAGTATAAATTGTGGGTGACCCTTAACAAAACCTCCGGCACGCTGAAAATGGAAAAGATACAAAAGCAAGCTTTGTGGAGGAGTGATGGAGATCGAAGCAACTCCATGGTTGTGAAACCAATCATAGTAGCCGGTAATATTTTGTAATCTATATATATATAATCTATATATATGAATTTCTGTCTGTCTGAACCTTATAGATTCAGAGACTACGGAACCGATCGGTGTGAAATTTTGCATGGAAGGGTTTTTGGGGCCGGGAAAGGGGGGCTCTCATGAGCATGATTGACCGCCCACGGATGCAATTCCGTTATTGCCAGATCAGCTGTCATTTGCACAAAGAACCAACAGATGATGTTTGGGACTAACATGCATCTTCAATGTGTAAAAACTGGTGACCCATTACAAAGCAATACCGGCGCCGGCCGTGTCCGAATGCTGGTCAAGTAGGGAATGAGAAGGAACGTGTTGACATGATACTCGCTTTGAAAGAAGCCGAGAAATCCTCTGCACTTCCACGAGAAAACACTGGGATGTTGGATAGTTGGGGAAAGGTTAGCAGCAGGGTTCGTTTTGGTTAACGATACGCTTAAAATATGTAGCACTTTTCGCCAAAAGCAATGGGCCGCTCCAATGTTACTGAAAAGAGACAAGCATAACGAAAAACAAAACAAAACGAAATAGACAAAATAAAATTAAACAGGATATTGAATATTGTCTTCAAAATATGGTAGAAATAAATTATTTGTTGCTTTGCAAACCAGCTCTCCTCGACCAGCTGCTGCCGTCGGCACTCGTCCACATCAACCCGTCCGTCGACGACGTGTCGAAAACCTTCCGGTAGTAACATGATATGTGTGTCTAATGCACTCTTCTTGCACTGATTAATTTACAAACTAATCCTGATCACCGAATCAAAATTCACATTGGCACGGTTGTGGTATTTTTCTCTAAAATCTAGTTCTAGATACTGGCATATCTTCCCCACAATACCCGCGAACGACGACACTTTGGACATGAGCTCGCTTGAGGAGAATCACCAACACACAACAGCGCAATTGATTGTATGCCATTTTTTGAAATGAATCGCGAGCATTGCGCGATCCCACGACTCGCAATACACTTCTATTTTCAGCTTACCGGAACCAATTGCACACGCACACTAGTAATACCCGACGCAGAACAACGTGACGCGCGACGAGATGCTACGGCCGCCGACGTCGCGCTACAAAATACCGTTGTGTTGTTGTTGCCGCTGATGCGATGCAAACTACTGCCAACACACACACACACACACACACACACACACACACACACACACACACACACACACACACACACACACACACACACACACACACACACACACACACACACACACACACACACACACACACACACACACACACACACACACACACACACACACACACACACAACCACGTACCTCTATATCTTTACGTTTTGATGAATCGCATCCAGGGTGGGCGAATAAAAACAAAAATCCACCAATCTCACACCAACACCACTGCGCTTCTCCCATAAAGTGCAAACGAAGCCGACAGACGTAGAGAGAGCGCTATCACCTCAGCGCGAGAGGGAGAGGTTGAGCGAAAAAAAATTCAGCAACACAACTTTTCTTCACTACCAATGGAGGCTGAGAGCCAAGCAAAACACTATTTTTTCACCACTTTTACAAACTTTTTAGCGACGGAAAATATCACTTCCACACCGTACGCTAATTATGCTAGCCTGGAGAACACTTTTCAGGCACTTTCGAGTGCGATTTCACCCGCACAGTACGGACTTTTTCGCGAGCACAGGGGGTCTGCGTCTGATTGGCGTTCCGCAGTGAAACGCAGTCGGGAAAGGGGGACTCTCATGGTAATTAAAAACAAATTTCAGCATAACTCGAGAAATAATCAAGCAAATGGAACAAAATTTGGTATAGGCGACTTTTTGAAGGCAAGCAATGCTGTTATGGGAACGTCCATTAATTACGTCACGCCAAAATTGACTTTTTATAACCCCCCCCCCCCTTGTCACGTTTTTTGTATGGACCTTCAAATTTTTTTGTATGGATCGTCACGTTTTCTCAAACCCCCCCTCCCCCCCTACTGCGTGACGTAATTAATGGACATTCCCTATGGTGGTTTGAGACCCCTCCTATCTCTAGAAAGGGGGGCTCTAATCCAATGAAACACCAAGTTCAACCAAACATGAGAACTATCCCTACTGCTATGCAAATTGGTATTCAGGGGGGGTTTTTAGGTCGGCGAAAGGATCTTATTATAGTTTGAGACTCCTTTCGCTTCTAGAAATGAGGGTTTCCAAGCAAGTGAAATATAAATTTCTGCATAACTCGAGAGCTTATCAAGCAAATGGAACCAAATTTGGCATGGGCGAGTTTTTGACGGCAAGAAATGTTTTATGGTGGTTCAAGACCTCTCTCTCTGTAGAAAGGAATGTTTAGTCTATGTAGAACTAAATGTTTAGTATATGAAATGCTTCTACACAGAAAGAAAAACCGGTAGAAATTACCGATCCAAGGGTTAGATTAAAAAACACAAACCTTCGTTTTCTTCTTGCACAAATGACACACATAAGTTAACGAAAATATTTAAAACAAATTAATGCGGAAAAAAACATAGAACTGGCGCTATCTAATTTTCATGCATTTAGTTGCATGCGTACCAAAGCTCGCACCGGGTTCAGCCAGTTATATATAAATAAAAATTAATTTCTGTCTGTCTTAACCTTATTGACTCGGACACTACTGAAAATTAGTATGGAGGAGTTTTTAGGACCAGGAAAGGTTCTTGAAATAGCAAGAGACCCTTCTCTGAAAGGGGGCGGCTCCCATACAAACCAAACACATATTTCTGGAGAACTCGAGAATTATTCAAGCAAATGAAATCGAATTTGGCATGTGGAGGTTTTCGAGGAGAGAAATGTTTTTCTGGTAGATTGAGACCCCTCCGGCCTCTGGAAGGGATGGGTGGGCGCGGGGGTTCGGTACAAATACAACACAAACTTTTGCATAACTCTAGAACTTATCAAGTAAATGGAACCACATTTGGCAGGTGGAGGTTTTTCAAAGCACGAAATGTTTCTAATGTGACTTGAAACCCCTCAATTTCTGAAAAGAGGGTCCCATACAATTGAAACACAAAGGTCTGCTTAACTCGAGAACTAATCAAGCATATGAAACCAAGTGGCAGGTGGAGAGTTTTTGAAGGAGAGAAATATTTCATTCGGTTTCATGCTGGTATCGGGATTGGTTTTGACATTTCTCGACAACTTATTCAAAACGACGAAACTGGTTTTGTAAATAATGTTGAAACAAACAATTCGAATGTAAAATTCATGAAATTTTAAGCATTTTCATGAAAACTAGGACCACCACACAAAAAATAATATTTCCCCGTGCATGATAGTGATGCTAAGTTCCGTGGAGAATTGGCACAATATTTAACCAACATGTATTTAATCTCTTTTATTCCCTCGGCTCGTAAGATTCTACTATGGTTTTTCTTCCTGTGTAGAAGCATTTTATAGACAACACATTTATCTTCAAACTAAGCCTTATCCTCAGTTTCTGTAACTTTCTCTTGCATATCCATTGATTAACTTCGTGTGCATAATTTAGCACTAGGAGTAACTGAAGCATCCCACCTTTTTAGACTAAGAAGGGGTTCAAACTTCTATCAGAACATGATGCTACTCGAGAAATACACATTTTGTGTTTCAGTTGCCTGGATTATTCTCATGTCTGGTTGAAATTTGTGTTTCATTTGTATGAGAGTACCCTCAGCCCCTCCAGAGAGGGAAGGAGTCTCCAACCACCAACATGACAAATTTGGTTCCCATTTGCTTGATGAGCTCTTGATTTATACAGAAACTTGTGTTTTATTTATATGGGAACCCCTCCTTTCAGAGAAGGAAGGGGGCTCTCTTACTATCATAAGAACCTTTCCCGGTCCCACAAACCCCTTCATACTCAATTTCACGCCGATCAGCTCAGTTAGTTTTCGAGTCTATAAAGTTCAGACAGACAGACAGACAGAATTACATTTTAGTTGGCGTTCAGAAAGGTGAGTTCCATCCTGTTGAAACACCAACTGCCGCCTCACAGCGAGTGGGACATCCTCCAGCAAAATTGGAAGCTCGTTCCTTAAAAATTCCAAATACTTCACACTAACAAAGAAATGAGAGGAAAAATTCCATTTAAATCCAACTACCTTTGCTTATCTTGACAGACACGCGTATTTCGTCTACAATGTGCAGACTTCTTCAGTGTCTCGTACTACGACAGTGGGTATTAAAGTATCCTGCACAGTTAAAGGTGCACCCATCCGTCCAAAGAATGCTTTTCGAGAATAATGCATCCTCATCCATTTTCGCTATCATAACCCTGCTGAACTCAAGTCGGAGTGGCTTATCTCTTTCCAGAAGCTCATGAACTTGCAGCGTATGAAACCGATGCATATTCTCTTTGTTTAAAAACTGTCCATACGCTCCAGTGAGAGACCGGTAACTGAGCTGCAACTCGCCTCTCCTCCATGGCCGGCGTCAGCGACCGGCAGGGCTGGTCGGCTTGAGTCCAAAATAACGTTTCCTATGTGAGGTAATTTTTACAAACTAAACACCTAACATACTTGTATTATCTTTAAATACTTGCGTTTAGGAGTCGACGATTGAAATCTGCGTCCATATTCTTGTTGGGCTGTCGTTGCCACACAGTTGGCAAAACAGTAACAGAGATGAATATCCGCCAGCTCTCTTCTAGAGAATACATGTTTGTTTTCTGCAAGCTGTAAGTTTCTGTTTAGATTACACCACGAAACATTCGTGCCAGTGTGATGATGCACGCATTGCTGTAACTTTGCTCGACAACAATCTCCCCGAGCTGGCAAGCACGTTTCTGATTGATAATGTGGTGACTTATTGAAATTGCATTTGTTGCATTTGCGCTGGAGTTCAAGCTGGAATCACGTGAAAGCAACTTAAATATCAGCAATTTCATTTATAATTTCATAAAATGGTTGATTATTCGTTTCGATGCTACAATTATTGTTATACAATGAAAAGCTTAGTCGAAAATGTTTGTTTGAAGATTGTTTTGCTGAATCTGACTGACTAAAAAGTGGATGTAAAAGTGTTTCAATTGAAAGGTATAAATGTTAAGTTCATCGTTCCACGACGATTTCCCATTGAAAGTGAAATGGTATGACCCTGGTCATCACACACCCAATTCCAGTAAATTACTTACCATTTGTGTCCCAGATATACTATCTTCTTGTTTCCGTGCTACTTGTACCTGCCCAGTAAGCTATTGGTCAACCATCAGTGGTTTATCTCCTAAAAAGGGCTATAGTAACGAAGGATGAAAACCGGTAATAATAATAGTTTTAGATTTCCGTTGTGACGTTTGTCAAAAGTTGTATGTTGAAAATGATAACATTTGATAACGAACTTAACCAATGATGATAACTATAATTTGAACAGAAATTTGTTTCTTAATATGATACCACCTTATAATTTTCCCTTGGCTGTCTAGCCAGCCGCTTGCTAGCAACAATCAGCTGACTCAGAGGTTCGAATACTATTTCAGAAGCTCTTCGCTCAATTTTCAAATACTTCTATTCCATTTTTCACAACCTGCCATATACTGACGGCAGCAACAACACTTTCAACACTTTCTCTTCAAATCTGTTATCAATCAGACCAATCAAATACCACCCAACCAGACCAACCAATACAAAGTTCAGAAATAACCTGAAAATTTTATAAGCATTTAATCCGTAAAATTTACCACTTAAAGAGTTACAGAGACCGCTTACAGCAAAACAAAACGACCACCTTTTGATTTCCATAAATAGTGCTCAAATTTAAGAATCTAAATTTTGATTTTTGATGTACGACCTGTAACATCCGTATACTCCGGCTATATATTCCAACAGGAAAATGACCCGACGCACAAGGCTCAAAACACATCCATTTGATATATGGGGGTATTCATGCGGGGCTTATTGCACATAATAGCGACCTCAGAATGTACGTGTAGAAACAAGCATTCTCGAAATGGGTCGTTGGAACTGCAATAGAGCTATCTCAAGGGCTAAAATTGTTTGCACCTATATAAAAGCATTTCCAGTGGGAGGTGAATCACACACACACATACACACACACACACGCGCGCGCGCACACACACACACACACACACACACACAGCTGTAAGTTTCTGTTTAGATTTTTCTTCTTTGATACCGTCACTCCGCGTGGCGATCAAGTGTGCTATGCGCGCTGCAAACAGATGTCAACAGCAACGGTTGAACCTTACCTTAAGTTTTTTGATGAAAACTCATTTTCCGGGCTCGGACTTGTGTGAGGGTTCTGATCATATCGGTGTCGAAGGATGTTCCTTGCAGACTTTACGAGAGTCTAACAGACAGGAATGCACAGTACTAGATATAGAGGATGAAATTATTACAAAATACAGGGTAGAGCATGCAGTTAGATCTTTTCAGCCATTTTAATCTGCAGGTGTTGACGGCATATTGCTCCAAAAGAGTCAGGCCATGCTGGTTCCGTTTCTTATGAAATTTCCGTTTCTTATCAAATTTTAAAGGCAAGCTTAAGGCTGAACTACATCCCATCAAAATGGAGGACAGTAAGAGAAATGTTAATACATACCAACAACTGGTAAGCGTGATAAGACGAATCCAAAATCCTTCATGAGCATGAGCATGAGCATGAGCATATTGATCACCCGTGGTTTGCTACTTCGTTATTGATCGAGACCAGCTGAAATTGCACAAAGAACCAACAGAATGTCACCTGGGAGTAGTGAATCATTCTCAATGTGCAATTCCTGGTGGTCTCAGTTTTTGGATCAATACCGACGCTGGCCACGCCCGTGTAGATCAATTAGGGAAGGGAAGGAATGTTGGTTGGATACTTGTTGCTGCAAGAGGCCGTATATACTACTGCACCCCCACAAGTATCTCAGGGAAGCGGTTTGTTAGAAGGAAAGGGTTTGTTCGTAGGCCCATCTTTGTAAATGGTGATTATAAGTCCGTTTTTTTAATTGTTTAGTCGTTTTCGATTTACTCTCCTATCAGACGGCTGACTAGAGATGTGGAATGAACTTATTTAGGTTTGAATGCTGATTTAAACCAACAGTAACGATGCTATTGGGGACACGCGTGCGGTTTGTTTCAATGTAAAACACATATATTAGTTCACTTTGTTTGCGCTGTCTGTGGAATGCACGCTGCATGCAAGCAGAAAACAATTATATGATCCAAAGAAAACAAATTTTTTGTTATAAGTAATATTGTCCAATTGTGACACTATCTCCTCTTGCATTCGAATGCATTCTCCGATGTTCATAGACTGTTCAAAAACAGATATGTTCCCTTATACCCTTCTTACACCAAAAAAAGGGTACCAAGATGACCTGAAAACCTGTTATCTGTGGCCCAGAGAGTCGAGGGTCACACGCCACTCGACCCAGCTCGAACAAAGACGAATCCAAAATCCTTCAGACCTATTAGTCTTTCATCAGCGATGCTGAAGACTATGGAAAAGGTTATGAAGGAATATGTCGAGTCTACGTATATGCAAAAGCATTGTTTGTCAAAATTTCAGTTTGCTTATCAATTTGATAAATCAACAGTTACAGCGCTTCATATGCTAATAGAAAAAGTCGAAAAATCTGTGTCAGTAAAAGAAATAGCACGTTGTTCTTTCTTGGATATTGAAGGAGCGTTTGACAATATATCTTATTCCTCAATGGCTCGAGCTATGAAGAAGAGGAGTTTTAACACTAGCATTGTCAACTGGATTCATACTATGCTTGCAAAAAGAGAGATCACTTCTGAGCTTGGAGGAGCTTCTATTAAGATGAGGGCAACGAAAGGTTGCCCCCAATTAGGAGTACTCTCCCCACTTATGTGGTCCTTAGTTGTAGACGATCTTCTCAGAAGCTTAGAAGCGAAAGATTTCGAGGTTGTAGGATTTGCGGATGACATAGTCATCTTTGTAAGAGGGAAGTGTGACCATAGAGTATCAGGTAGAATGCAACAGGCTTTAAAGGATACCCAATCTTGGTCTATGAAGGAGGGTCTAAGCATTAATCCATCAAAAGTAGTAATTGAACCTTTGACAATAAAGAGAAAGTTTAACCTTAAAGCACTCGAGATCGGAGGAGAACACACACAATTTAGTGAACAGTTTGAATACCTAGGCATAATTCTAGCTGCTAAACTGAATTGGAATGCACAAACTATTCGTGCTTTATGGTTATGCTCCAAAACCATTGGCAGGAAATGGTGCTTAAGACCAAAAATGAAAGCACTAGATGCAATTCTCAATCTGCTGCCGTTTCACGAATATGTGCAGTTAGAGGCGGAAAGAAGCGCTCGGATCCTCAAAAGGTCTAGAAATATAATGTTAGGTGATCTTACCGGTCATCTGAGTATTTTACAACATTTTAAAAGAGGACCGGTGATAAATATGAATGGAGACTAGCCAAAACCGCAGGACAACTATGACGTTCCCTACAAGGTATGCGAAACATCGCGTACAGATTGGGAAGCCAGAGGGCCTACCGTTCACCAAGATTCAATCACAGATGGCTCAAAAATTGGAACGAAAACTGAGCCAGGAATCTACGGTCCTGGAATTAAAATTTCAGTGGCTATGGGACAGTGGCCAACAGTTTTTCAAGCAGAAATCTTTGCAATACTAGAGTACGTGAATGTTTTCCTGAAAATAAAGTACAGATATGCAAATATTTGTATTTTTTCAGACAGGTAGGCAGCTATAAAATCATCATGCGCTTATAAATCAACATCGAAAATTGTCTGGGAATGTATTCTATCATTGAGACTACTGTGTCAAACGAACTAAGTAAACATGTTTTGAGTTCCGGCACACAGTGGTATTGGCCCAGAGACATTCTGCGGTATATCAAACTGTACTATAAAAATGGAAATTAAATGCTGGGAAGAGAAAAAGGTGATAACCAATTGGTTAGCTGTCAGAAAGTGTAACCAGTCAAAAAGATTTATAAGTCCAAACGCAAATAAAACCAAAAAGCTCTTAGAGCTCCATAAGAGAGCTCTCTGTACATACACTGGCCTAGTAACAGGGCACTCATGTCCGAGCAGATATCATTTGAAGAACATTGGCTGGGTTCAGAATGATATATGCCGCTTATGTAACCTAGAAAGCGAAACATCGGAGCATCTGCTTTGCAGCTGTAGATTGCAGATCAAAATTTCTTGGTAGTGGTTGTTTACAGCCCAATGAGATTTGGTCTGCAAATCCTGGTAAGGTGATTGGGTTTGTAAACCAAATCATACCTCACTGGGAACGTGTTGTGGCAAGCAGCTGACCACCCTATAAATGGTGGTCAGCTTACCCAATGCGTATACAGTAAACAGGGATATACTACAAAAGTTCGAATTAATGAACGCAATAGTGTTTAAATCCCCCTACAAAAATAAAACAAAAATAGGTAATAGTTTTGTGTTTACTGGCATAGTTTAAGAGTTAGAGCCAATTTCTGGCAAGCGTAGGCAAAAACAGAAAAAGTTTAATAGCTCATTGAATTTTGAGATTTGATCATATGCGTAGCACAATTTTTTTCTTCAAATATGATCTTCTATCACCCCTTAAGTTATTTGCACTAAGGAACCGAACACCGTGTACATAGATAGATTCGTTTTCAATATTTTTTTCCTATGAAATAATTGAGCAAATAAAAAGTTTTTTTTTTAAATTGTGGCTTCGGAAAAGTGCAAATAGGGAAGACTCTATTGGTAAATCAGAAGTGCATCTGTAATGTGACAAGGACCCCATGGTAACCAATCAACAATCGAGGTAACAATCGAGCTTATAAACTTCCACCATTTAAACAATCCGAATTTCACGAAAAAAAAGTAGTATATCAAGCGGGTCATTTAAATATATTTTTTATGCATGTGCAATCAAAATCATACATGACCCCGTATCCTAATTCCATCCCTGTCCCGAGAACACTCTCATCATTACCGTTCAGCTAAATTAACATGTAACATGAGATCCTCCTCGCATCACCGCATGGTGGAAATGTGAATATTAAGTAAATATTATGGTATGTGTCCCTTAGCTCCGGGCAACGCAGCAAAAAAAAAAACAAAAAAAAATGACTCCAAGTTTTCTTTTCACGCTTGCTTTTTTCTCCGAAGTACACTGACTGGTTGTGTTGTTCTTCCCGTTGTCGGTGCTCGGCATGGGTTCTGCCGCAATCTGTCAAGTGACGAACGAATCGAGTCACGCACCGGATGATGAAGGAACGAACCAAGCGAGCAGCGTTCGTTGTTAATTGGGACACGGATCCACTACTGACTGACTCATCATCGCCATCGTCTCTTCCAATCTGCAACCACTTAATGATCACACCGAGGCTAGGGAAAAGATTGTTGTGTCATAAATTCTCTCTATCCATAAAATTTCGGTCAGAAATTAATAAAGCATAAAATCAGCTAGACAGCACCATCGCCGCCGCCTGGGGTCGTTAAATATCAACAAGGTGTCAAAAAGTCCAAGCACATCCACAATAATGGTGGATCCAAGTGTGGGAACTCGCTCTCTCACGCGGGAACTGAGATCTGCCGAAGGTCCCATTTCGCAATCATCATTCAACCTGATGCAATAGGGCAAACAGGCGGAACAAGTGGAAAGCCAACGCCTACTACCTACTACGAGACGCCCGAGTCGTGTCAGATGTCTTCCCTAATTTAAATGTCAACGTAAACACGACGCAGTCTGTTTGCTGCTGCACTGGATCACAGTAGGCCACACTGGCATGGGAAGTTGCTTATCACGTCTGCATCGTAAATCATATTGCTTCACCGGGTGATTTAGAAGAGAGGAGTTTTGTAACGATCAATTAGGAGATCAGTTCAGCTGATGCAGAGGAGAATTGGATGTGTCGAACGAAAGTCTTTCATCTTCTCTTTTTTTTTCGTGTCAATTGGTGTGATCGCCAATTGATCGCATTCCCCGCAGAGCACTTATCATTGCATGGAACCCCCCAAAAATCAATTTTCCGCCTATGGTATACATCATCGTCAGTCTATCGCAATAACCTAGTTTCCACTTTTTCATAACCACAGACACGGATTTTTTTTGTCGGTTGCTGCAACCGCGCACCCCATCGATCGGTTTTCTTATCTGGCCAACTTGATCTTGTCCTGCTTTCCGGAGTACCGAAAAAAAGCACCATCAGAGATATTACATCATAAGCTCGCCTTGCCAACCAGCCAGTCAGCCGCATTCACACTCAAACGAACTTCACGCTACCTTCCTCCACTGTCACCCTCGGACTCCACCCTGCCGGACGGAGGCTGCTGGCTGCAGAGTTCCATTGTTATGCTTTCTGGTTTTTATTTTCTGTTTTCTTTCCTGCTTGAACGAAACCGAACCAAAAAGATTGAGGCGGTTTTCTGATTCGGAGTGAGAGTATGTCAAGAGCTGCGTCGTGGTCGTCGTCGTTGTCGTGTCATCGCCGTCAACCCATCGACCGAGTCTCCCTCCGATGGGCTCTCATCTAATGCTATTTCACAGCTTAGTTCCAGCAGTATGGCTTAAGCCAGGAGGTTGCGGTAGGAAATCAAATATACAAATGATCGTGGCAGCAGAAATGACGACGTAACAGCGAGAGCCGCAATCTGTGAGGCAAATCTTCGCTTCTAATAATAGTACCAACGGAGGATCAGGGGTGGATGATGATCAACCTGGGGGTGGCTGGCTGCCCAACTTGGTCGGTTGAACAAAGTGTGCAGCTGGTGATGGCGTCATCTTCGGGGGGAGTTTGCGAAATAGTTGTTGTCGATTTCAACGAATAGTGAAAACTAAATTTTAAGTAACTAGAAATTAGAAGAAGAATTAGTATCTTCCATTTAATTCCAACTACCTTTGCTTATCTTCGACAGATACGCGTATTTCGTCTACAATGTGCAGACTTCTTCAGTGTCTCGTACTAATAACTCGACTTGCGAAGTCGAGTCGAAGTCGAGTTATTAGTACGAGACACTGAAGAAGTCTGCACATTGTAGACGAAATACGCGTATCTGTCGAAGATAAGCAAAGGTAGTTGGAATTAAATGGAAGATACTAATTCTTCTTCTAATTTCTAGTTACAGGTATTCCACTAAACAGCTCAAACCCTCTAGGATTTAAATTTTAAGAATCCTGGTGCGTGTGAGCTTTTTAGTGGAATATCTGCAACTGGAAAATGAGAAGAGAGATTAGTAATTCCAACTACCGACCGTATTTCGTCTACAATGTGAATACTTCTTCAGTGTCGTATCGTCTTCGAATCACTGCAGATTCCACTTGTCACAGAAATGTACGGATCCGGAAATGGCAGACTTCGAAATTTGTATGGATTATATATTTTGAGCAAATTGTAACATTCGACATCCTTCCACCGTTTCACGAAGAAGAATACAAACGCCGAATTTAGCCCACCCAATTAACTCAAACTGTCCCAGTGAATTAAGAAAGAGCTCGATTCACTTATTATCTACATACAAGGAATAAGCTCCTCAGGATTGTTTTGAAGAAATAAAACAGTTCAAAATAGAGATTTTTGTTAAAAGCATCAATAGTCCCACTACGTTTTATTGTGATGAAATTACGAACTTTTCTAGGTCTACCTCGCATCATACAAATTTTGGACACTATGTTTGTCCACCTGAGCGGCCTATTCTACCATCTGTTCATCTCTGCAGCAACCCGAGTCACTATCCCAGGGTTTTTCAGATTCCGCTTAACAATTGCTCAGCATTTCTTGATTGGGACTAATTTAGGTCAATTGGGTGGGTTGAGTTCCACCCATCGAAGTTCCTCCCGACTGTAGTGGCAATCATCCAAATCTGGCTAAAACTTAACAGAGTCTTTTTGTGCTTGTAATGGGTGTTATATTTTACTATTCCTTATTTCAGGTACGCTTGATTGTAGAGCTTTATGTTCATAGACTCTATTCTAACGAAAATGAGAATTTTTTATCTGCCGCTGCAAATCGCTTGCCAAATCAGAAAATATCAGTAGAACAAATTAAAATGTCAATGAGCCGTGGCAAAAATAAACTTTTACTCCGGAAGCTAAGGAGTGTATCGAATATAAGCAATCCACATACATTTGCGTTGTACGCATGTATTTGTGATGGTTTTTTATGCTCTGAACACTGCATTCTGTGCGTTTGACTGTCGATGATGATGATGATGGTCCCGCCCTTACCCCTACAAAGGTTTGAGCTAGACGATTTTATCTCTAAGATAATTAATTTGGTAACAATTCAAACCAGTTATGCAAAAAAAAACGAACTGATTTCATCTACAGATATAAATTTCTTCAAAAGTATCCATTTGCTTCACAGCGACATAATTGTGAAAAGCTTTGATGTTAACCACAAAAGTTCGCAAGTATTCCCAGCGATCAGGAAATTCTGTTGCAATTCAGATCACAGAATCCAGTTAAAGGACATTATCAAAAGACAAGCCAATATCCGATCCTGCCCGCTACAGAGTCAGAGGTTCCAACACTAATGGAACCGCCACCTTAGTTTTGGGCTGACCAAGGATATCCCCAATCAGGGAGATCGAGAAAATTTCCAAACCGAAAAAATCCTCGACCGGCCCTAGTCAAACTTTTACTTTCAACCACAAAAAAATTGACGAAGAATTCCCCGACATTCAGCCAGACAACTCGCTACTATTTCATAGTACCATCTAAAGCATCAAAGGCCAATTTTTTTTAACGAATTTAAAAGAAGTCCATCATATCTGTATACCGCGCGCGAGGCTCAAACAATTGTAGACTACTTTCTTTATTTTTTTATTTTTTAAACTAACACAACATTATACAAATTTCCATCATCATCATTGTGACGAACAAAATAGTGAGTATTGTAGTATTGTAAATGTGAAAAATAAAATTGAAAAAATAAAATAGCCAACTAATTATAATCCGTTTGTGAAGAACTTCGTCAGATACATTCTTCATTTTTACAAAAAAAAAGCAACATAAATGTACAAAAAATGGTCTACACAAAATAATCCGTTTTATAATAGTAAAACATCGTCAGGTACAATCTTCATAAATATTTGAAAATTTTTTACGCTTGCTGCTCAGAATACAGTTTTAACGTGTGAAATACATAGTCTTTTAAATTCTGAAAGTGTTGGTGCACGTTTAATGTGTCTTGGCATCGAATTGAAAACATTTATTCCTTTAAAATATAATGAGTTTTGTGAAGCACATGTCAAGAAATTCGGTGTTCTTATTTCATCCGCGTTTCTAGTATTATATCTATGAAAATCACTTCCTCTTTCAATTCGATCACACAAATATCGAGGAAGCAAACCATTAACTACTTTAAAAATGAACACCATAGTTAAATACACAATTCTTTGCTTCACTGATAGCCATTGTAAAGCGTCTAACATAAAAGTCGAGGAAGTGAATCTGTTACATCTTAAAATCAAGCGCATTATTTTATTCTGCAAACGCTGTAACCTCAATATTTGTGTTTGGTTGGCCAAGAATAAAATGGAAGGGCAAAACTCTAAATGAGCGGAGATAATTGATTTGTATAGCTGTATTTTACTGCAAGTAGTTGAATCGTTTTTTAATCGGCATAGAATTCCATACTTCTTGGCAATTTTCTTGATGACATTGTCAATGTGAGCGTTGAACTTTAGCTTGTCATCAATAATCACGCCAAGATATTTAAACTCCCGAACGCGATCAATTGTCTCACCATCAATCGTAACGGAGACATTCTCATTTACTCGATTCTGTGAAATTACCATAAATTTAGTTTTACTTATATTCAATTTCAATTGCTTACATTTCAACCATCTACTTAGAAAACGCAAATCTTCGTTCAAATGGGTAACGGCTTCATTTAAATCTTTAGCTGTAATGAACAACACAGTGTCATCTGCAAACAGATTAATATCACAAAATCGTAAAACACGTCGCATGTCATTAATATACATAATAAACAAAAGGGGCCCTAATACACTTCCCTGGGGCACACCAAGGTTATTCCCCACGGGACTGGAAACAGAATCATTAAAAACAGTCCTTTGAGTTCTGTCAGACAAATAGCTTTCAAACCATCTGTATGCAGTACTCGAAATTCCAAAGCGCTTTAATGCTTTTAACAACAAGGGCCTAGAAATTGTTTCAAAAGCGCGTTTCAGATCCAAAAAAACAGCAAAAATTGTTTGTTTACTCTCTAAGTTATCTTTCCATTTTGCTAATACTAAATTTAACGCGGTTTCACAAGAATGGCCTTCCGACGTTCAAAAATGTATGCGTTGTAGCTAGGTAACTCAACCAATTGAATTAAAATGTATATATCTGTTTACAATATCCTACATAGATGTTTTTATTGTTCTAAAATCATTCTGCAAAATTCACGCAACCTGAAAGAACGGTACGGTAGAATTTTCAAAGTAGTCAAAGTCTGCACAAACTTTAGCAGGGCGACTTTCAATAAATTTTAAGAATTTGAGTGATCGCAGTAAACGTCGATGTACCGAAAACATCAGGAAAAAAGGGTTTTGCTGAAGAATTCGCATACGCAACTCAGATGAGTCACAGGGCAGCCGAAAAAATAATAAAAGATGTCACCCAAAGTGCATCATCAGCTAGAAAAAAAAAACATTCGAATATTGGGAAAAGTAAAACTTTATGTTTTGACCTTGGCATTAGAAAAATGGACAAAAATAGTCTATTATTCATGGGTTAACCTTCACCCGCACTGACAAAACTACCCATGCAGCATCAATCATAGTAGCCCATGAGTTAGCAGACAAAATTTGACAGCTCTATCAGTCGAGCTCTAACCGTGATGGCAAAAACAGTTAAGCAACTCCGTTCAGAAGTGTGCGCGTTCAAAGAATGGCACCCCACCGAGTCAAAAACGGACATCGTGTGGCACTTTGTGGACGCCGGATACGCCCGTTCCAGCATCTACAACATCTTGGCACTATTATACAACAATCAGAGCATCGAAAGAAAGCCCGGTTCCGGACGTCCAACAACCCTGAGCGACAAGAAGCTCCAAAGGATGCTGAAGAGGAAAACCGAGGGAAAAATGGCTACATTGCTGGGTGCGCTTGGCCGGAAGGTCGATTCAACCGGCCAAACAGTGAAAAAGTACCTGGCGAACATGAACATACATGTCAGGAAGCGGAAGCCGCGTCCACTGGTTTCGGAGCTGCAGGCAATGACGCAGCGGCAGCGGCTGAATAAGATGGTCAACTCGATTTTACCGGCGAACCGCGGCGTGGTGATGGTGATGGACGACGAGACCTCTCTCACCCTGGATGGCAAAGACTGGCAGGGCACTTCGTTTTTTAGTTCCCCACGAAGGAAGTGAGCTCCGAGGTGAAGTTCATTTCACACACCAAGTTCTCCCAGAAGGTGCTGCTGTGGCTGACAACCAACGAGAAGGGGATGTCAAAGCCACTCTTCTTTCGCTCAGTGAACAGGAAAATTTATAGTACGAAATGCCTGCCGGAAATTGCGCTGTTCATCAAGAAATACCATAAGGGCAAAGACGCGGTGTTCTGGCCGGATCTGGCGTCGGCCCACTACTCGAAGCAACCGTTGGTGGAGATGGAGCGGCTGAATATCGATGTCTTACCAAAGTCGGTGAGCCCGCTCAACGTCCCCCAGCTGCGTCCCATCGAGAATTTCTGGGCCAACCTGAAGCGTAAGATCTACTTCAACAATTTTGTCGCAAAAACTGAGGAGGAATGAAAAAATAAAATGAAGAAAGAATTCAAAACATGACTACACGCATGTTTCCGGCCCCCATGGCGAATGTTCCGGTTAACTGCCGGAAAGCCGCTCGCAAGGGCGTAGAATTGTTTTGCAAGTTAGCTTAAATAATTACCTTCCATGGGACATTTATCAAAAGCAATTATCTGTCGCCAGAGCTGGTAAATCTCACGGCCATCATGTGACAATGACAAAACAGGCCTTCTCACTCTCACGAGAAGAAACGAACTATCATGAGCTTTCTTGTCATTCTCACACCATCATTCGGTCCTGAGATTTTTTCCCATACGATTTTTTTCAGATATATCTAACTAGTTTACATAAAATCAGCCAAGCAATAATATGTTATCGAAAAAGTGGAAATGATTTTTTAAGTTTTGTGATAAATATCACAATTATACCAATACATGTGCTTGTAAGAGCGATGATCAAAACACTGTCACGTGCTGTCATGACGAATAAAAAAATCGATGAGAATTAGAAGAAAATCTCCATCATCGTCTTCTCGCCCGGTGAGATTTTTAGACGTATTTTGGTTAAAATCGTAGGTCATTTTTCATCGAAAATGACATTTGCCAGCCCTGTCTGTCACAGCTTTTTTTATCACTATACGAAAAAAAAAGTCAATTTTTTTTAATGCAAACGTTATCCACAAGATCACTTCAACACAAGCTCTTGGGATGTTTGTTGAAGCAAATTTGTCACGGAAACACTGCGAAGTGATTCAGGGTCTTAGTCAGTCTTAGTAGTACAAATGGAGAAAGCTATATGTTATACAAATGAGAATTCCATTACAATCACTGAGACCAGTGCTGAGATACGTTTATAGGATCTGTTGAAATGCACTGCATCACGATTATGCCTTTATTAAGTACTTCAATCATTACCGGTAAATAAGAGAACAAACCTCGAGCTGGTGATGAAGGAGGAGATGTTCGCTCATCACCATGAGGCCCCAAGAGGGGACAGTAAAGGGTTGTGTCAGTGTACGGCAGGCTAAGAAATTGAAAAGAAGTATTGAAAATTGGGCGGTACTCGAGCTGTTGGGGATGTTAGGGCGTAATTAAAAGTCAATCTCGTTTTGTTAGCTCTCTACTCAGAAAAGTTTCAACGGTAATAATAATTTTGAAGGTAAGTACATGTCTTATTGATATAACTACTAACCTTCAATTTAGTGGGCTCTTCCACGTGTGCACCCTTGTGGATTTTTGATCCCCGTCTATGCCGTAGGCCTAAACTTTTATTTTTAGTGTTTGATTGATTAAAGTTCTTATTAATATACCTTCATTTCTTTTCAGAATCAACTAATGGAATGGACATAGGACTGGACCTTAACTGAACAGATCTTCATGGCCTTTAATTTTAATATATATATATGCCTATATTTTCACTGCACGTCTATCTTTGTTTTGGTTTGACTAGAAAATGACAAAAAATGACACGGTTGCCAGCTTGCCGGCTTCTGCGCCGACACGAACCAAGGACGTATTTCTTTTGCCAATTTTTAAACCTGCCGTACACTGACGGAACTATCAACACTTACACCTCATATCTTCAGCTGCAACTGAAGTAGCACAAACGAAACAAAGGCTGTTGGTCGATATTCCGCAGGCAATGGAATGGAAATACCAATGATGGGAACACTGCTATATGTTAGAAAAAGAGAATGGCTAGGCCAAACTAAAACACAACCATACCGAAAAGTATCAACTCAGGAAAAGAGCAATACCATGGAACTTGTTTTGTTTACATTGGTGAAATGATGAATGTTCTGTAGTCTTTACTCGGTATGTGTTAAAAGGATTCAAGCGTTTACTTCTCATCTTGAAGTCATGTAATTTTATGTTTTAGTCACATAAATCTACATCTTGTGGCGTATTTTTCAACAGATGACGTGGTATTGAATCACAGGTCATTGTTTTACACCGCATTGTATTTAATATTAAGTGACAATTAGTTTTCGATCTGCTTCTATTGACGCCCGAAATTCAGTCGTTTGATGAATTTTCATTATTCTTAATAGTGTACACTTTGGAAGATTTTTTTTTGTGGAATACCAATATGGAATTCCTATTTTTGCTGAAACACAACCTATTTTAGTGCAAAATAATGATTGAGAAACTATGGATACGTTCAAACTTCATCTGTGATGTACCTTGAGTGTAAATGGGTTAAATCATTCAATGTCCACGATTGACCATCGGCTCACAAATTCACTTTGCACCTCCGGGGCCCAGAAGCACACGTGTGTTACCCTAAAACCCCGTCCCTGCTAATCGTCCCCTTCAGCTGGTGCATGCGCCATTACCACCCAAATCGAGGAAGGTACGCAACCAGGTCCAAATCCTGAAAACGCAATTATCAACAACTCTATTATCCGTTGGACTTTCCGAGAACAACTACACACATCGCTCAAGTGCAATTAACGGATCCCCGTTATGGCCAACAAACGCACGGCCAGGGTGCGGCAAAACGAGCGGATAATTCCCCCTCGGACGGACGGACGGTTCAACCAAATTGTTGTTCCTAAAACTGTTGATTTGCTGATGATAATGGAATGCCACACACCGAGCTGATCGGCCATAGGACCGGCTGGCTGCCTACGGCCAGAATCCATCCGCTTTGTTCCCGATCAAGCGTAAATAAGCTTTAATTTCAAAACAATCACGTCTTCTTCGGGTAGGTTCGTTCGTGAAGGAAAGCCTCAGTGGAGAAAAATGAAAAGAACTCAAAAACGGATTCATGGAATAGCGCAACAAGGAGAAAAGGAACCACAAACCCGAATGCACTTTATGGGTCGTGTTTGGTAATTCATTATTACCTACTTAGGGACTGCGGGGATCCTTTCTTTTCCGCTTCGAGGCGTAGGTCCTACACGTTGAGATCTTTTCAGATGAGATAAACCTCTGAAAGGATGAATGAGATTCTTGAAGAGTCCTAGGCGAGAATTTATCATTTTCGAGGTTTCTAGCTTGCTGTTTGCCCGGTAAAGAGGTCCTTTGTTCCGTGTTTAGAGGCAAGAAGAGCGGAAAAAAAAGATGAAATGTTTAATTTCCTGTTCGTTATAAATGCTACCTTTTTAATCACTTGTGAGATGGTAAGTGGACCACCCTCAAATTCATTAGGATCCACGCTCGCCCACAAAGATCTCAAACCCTTTCCCCAATTTACATTCCACAGTCGAATTTCATTACAGCCACCGTTCACTCCATGACTTTCCAAACGCCCAAATTTGGCACAAACATCTGATGAATGTACAGCGTGATCATCTTCCGCAATCTTAGTAGGCCGGATCAGCGGGGCCCGCAGACTTCCAACAAGAAAGAAAATAAACCACACCATGGACCATGGCCGTCTACGATGATGACCGACAATTTTTTCGGCCACTTCTCTTTTGCTCTTTGCCTATTTTTTTTTTCACTTGAATTTCGTTCCGTGGCGATCATAAGCATCCTTTCGAAAATAATGCCGACGTCGGCGTCGTCATCACTGTGGTGCGTAAAAGTTGCGTATTCAAGATATTCGGTTATATAATGCACTGGGCGCATATATGGAGAGGAAACCTCGTATCTGACGCGCAACAAGTCGGCTGCCTCATCCGCCGCAGTGTCGTATTCAATTTGCCGTTTTCTGCATTTTTGAGCTCCGACGCCGAAGCAGCTCAGCAACACAGCCTCTCACTTTTGTTCGCTCACCTGACGATGACGTTACGTGTGGGGGAAGGTACCTAACCTAGTCACGCTAAATAGTTGTGTTTTTTGGTGCAAACTAAGATGTTTTTTATTTTTAGATTTGACCACGTTTATAATTGGTAGTTGGGGGGAGTAATTGAGAAGAGAGGTGTTGTTTGGCTGTTTTTGTCTCAATTCAATGGGACGGGATTTAATAACAACTAATTTGGGATTGTTTTGAAAGCAAATCGCAGTTCCTGAACCAGAAGTATGAACTAGATGATGAGCATGATTTACTTCCCGAGGTTGCAACTCCGTTATTGTCAGGTTAGCTGTAAATATACAGAAGACAACAGATGATGCTTTGGACTAACATACATCCTCAATATGTAAAAACTGATGGTCCTCAATTAAGGTACTACCGGCTCCGGCCCCGCTCAATACAGCTCAAATTAGGGAAGAATAGGAATGTGTTAACGTCATACTCGCTTTGATGGAAGTCGAGCAATCCTCTGAGTTTCCACGAGATATCACGGGGATGTTGGATAATGGCAGGGTAATAAAACATCAATAAAAATGGTAAAAATAGCAATAAAAATATGTGAAATTTCCACTAAATTATAAAACACTATGCCAACAATAAAATAACAATTCGCACTAGAAAAATTTAAAATGGCAATAAAAAATTGATAATTCACTATCAATAATTCAAAAGTGAAAGGTAAAACTTTCAAAAAAAGCAATGGAAATTAGTATAAACGCAATAATAGGTTGATAGTTTTCCGTCATAATAATAAGTTCTAGCGGTAAACATGTGACAAAAGTATTTAAACACTTCAACTCTTTCCACAAAATCGAAATAAAAAATTAAAACAATAAAAAAAAGTTTAAAAGATTTTTTTTTTGTTTCAATTGGAAAGATTTGAAAAATTTGAAGACTTTTATCACATGTTTACCGCTAGAACTTATTATTATGACGGAAAATTATCAGCCTATTATTGCGTTTATACTAATTTCCATTGCTGTTTTTGAAAGTTTTACCGGTCACTTTTGAATTATTGGAAGTGAATAATCAATTTTTTATTGCTATACTAGCTGACCCAGCAGACGTTGTCCTGCTTACAATTAAACTACTTATTGGAAAATTGAAGAAG
Organism: Aedes japonicus; assembly: GCA_034211315.2. NCBI lineage: Eukaryota > Metazoa > Arthropoda > Insecta > Diptera > Culicidae > Aedes > Aedes japonicus. The sequence goes on from JASCZW010008859.1 coordinate 26,101, forward strand.
GTATTAGCAACAATCAATATGCAACTTGCGATTTGAAATTGGTTCACTGTTGGAGAACCCCTTGGTCTGAGGTACACCTTGAAGCTACCACCTTGCTGTACATATTTGCGCCTTTGTTTTGATTTGCTGTGTTCTTTTGACAGAATATTTGAGAGTGTGTTCGTGTGAGTTCATTATTAGGGGCATATTATTAAGCTTGGGACCGATGTGCTCGTACTGACTGAGCCAAGCAAACAATCGTATTTGTTCGGGACCTACTGATCATAGAGTTAGTCTATGGTATTAGCTCGAATCTCAAGCATTCGATCTAGAGTAGTCTTGAACATTTGAATCAATCCATTGGGCTCATGAAGCATAGCTTGCACTTGTTGTACAATGTCCCGCTTCATGGTGGAATAATGTTGCTGAGTTAATCTCCCTTGAAATAAATCTGTAGAAATTGATGGTCTGCGTCCGTCGGTGGCAACATTGAATTCGTTTTTTGGTAAATTTGACCATAGACGCTTTCACAATTTCATAATTTACTAATTTTTAAACTCTTTGAATCCTTAAGGTTCAATGTCCAAGAAAACTTTTAAATATTATTATGTGAGTTGCGCCAAAATAAGTCATTTGAAAACAACCATTATAACTCTGGATGTTCTGCAGAAAATGTTTAAACCCACTTCCTGATCCCGACACAAATGAGCGCAAAGGCTCAGGTGTTTCATTTGGGAACTTCAATGTATTACAATGATAACAAACTACACTCATTGATCCAATGGTGACTGATATATTCGCATTGTCATCAAGATTTTGTGGAATGTAGGCTTGCCTTCGTAATTGTTTTATAAGGTTATGTTGGGCACGATTGTTGCCAGATCTTTCTGATACATGCCGATTACGCTTCTTTCTAACTCCATCGCTTGTATTTTGAGCTGCTCTTTCTTCTTCCCTCAACATCATTCGAGCCCGTGAAATCCGTTGTCGATCCAATTCAGTTTGAGTTGCACGCTGATCGTCGCTTTGTCTCATTCGAGAGTTTACTGAGCTAGAAGCCGACCGATATTATTCTGTCTAGTTGGAGGCATTGTACAACAATACTAATTGAAATTAACTGAAATCGAAACTTAGTTTGTGTTTTTAAATTCTAGTAATATCGTCGATTTCACGCTTCCTGATACACTATTTATCACACAGCGAACGATACTAATGTAAACAAAAACGTAATTACACATCTGTCAGTTCAACACAAAAAACATAAACTAATACCTTCACTTTCCATTGACCTTCATTCCAATTCTTGACCAACAATAGAATTTGTAAACATATACTTTTGAGCCTTTTTTCTCGAAAGCCATAGGCTACACACGCAATCTATAGCATCATCGTGTAGAGAAACTTTTCCCTACATTATTATGGTATTGATTTGCGTGGGTGGCTGTAACTAAGAAAAAAAGACTCAAGATATGTTGGTTACAAATGTTGATAAACCCTATTCTATTGTTGATCTAGAATTTACATCTCGCTGCGAGGTGTCACCAATACAAACGTTCCAGTTTATACGTGCATCTACACGCTATAAATCGTATACACTGAAGTTACTTTTAACACAGGAGTGAGTGCGATGGAAAAAAAAACTACTTTAAAAAATCGAGTAAATTCCTAAATCTACGAAAAAACCCGTAGTTTACAAAAACTTTGCAAAACGCGAGAAAAGTTAGGTTTGAAACGCGTTTTTGATCAAATATAGGCGAACGTTATCTACTCGTTTGAATGACGAAAACCGCGTCAAATTCCGACAACCCCGTAAAAAATTGCGAAATAAGCGACTCTAGTGTATTATCATTTTTTGTACATCTTCTCAAAAGGTCCTAAGTAGAAGGATCACAGCAAGCGATGCCCACGAACGGTTGGGTTTTTGTGAGCTGTCACGTTTTTTCTCGTTTTTCCGCGTTTGTGATTTTTAATTTGCAAATGAATTTATGCGTTTTGAAATGATGGTGATAGTGGACCAAGAAGAATCGCCCATAAAAGTACCGTCCGTAGTTGCGTGTAACCGCGTGTGCTGTGTTTAATTGTCGCGCTACGCTTCTCGATCTAGGAAAGCATATAGAAAATGTGTTAAAAAGCATAGAATTTCCGGGAGGAAGTGCCGCTTTGTGCACTTTAGCCAACTCACCACAGGAACATCAGGAACATGTGTATTTGGTCTTACATATTAAGGGAGATCTGACTTCCCCATGAACAGTGAGGACGTGGCTGGGGTCTTTATTGACCAAATAAACTGTTGGCCCAAAAATCATAGCTGCACATCCGAAAGAAGATTTAGATAAAACTATGTTGCATGACCCGTTTGATTTAGTGTACTTTAAAAAAATCACTGGTTACAATGCAAAAAAATATCCGGATCATTGGCGGATTTCAGGTGAGCTAAAGTTGACGATCGATGCGCATAGCAGGATGCAAAGCAGAAGATGTTTAACGGATGGAGAAATAGTGTGTGGGTATGTCTTCTGTGTGTTTTTCGTAGGAAGAATTTGGTGAGTCATTTCCATTTTAAGACGTTCTATTTCCAGAGAGTATGTAATAGAACTTTAGTCACACAAGGCTAGAAAATTTACTAATTAATTAATGTAGCGGTCCCTACCGGTAGATGGCGATGGGCATTTTCAGACTTTCTTTTCTTTTCAGAGAGCGAGTAATGGCGCTATAACCATAAGCCATATGTGGCTACGACTAAAGTTAATGCTTAAGTCTCAACCGTTTGTAGAGAAATGGAGCATCACATAACATTCTTAGACTAGATGTTCCCAACGACCATTTTTAAATAATTTTTTGTTCTGTACACCAAACAGGGCATTCTATTTATCTATTCTCTCCGACTATTCATTTCCTTTTTCCTTTGATATCTACTGAAGGCTACGTGGGTTCCCCGTGTCTTCTTTAGGTAGATACCAAATCCTCCCTATCTCCAACGGTTGCATGGACGTGGCCAGGTGAGCGATCAAGGAGTGTCTTCGTAGAGATTATTGCGTGAAGAAACGTAACAGTAACCGTAATCAGGTTTCGTTTCATGGTGGCATGCAATGTCTTCAACGAATTATTCCTCATCGTAGCTCCATCCACGAGGTGTGCAAACGTCAATGCTAATGCTAATGCTAAAATCTTCTCAAAAGGTCCTAAGTAACAGTCAGTGATTCTCTGCTATCTCGTTCTTTGTTTTTAGTTAGTTGCGAAGCCATTATAATAGTTTCCACCGGTTTGTCCTTACAAATTGAAAGATGGTCTTGCTGTCTAGCATATTATGATATTCCCATACAGAATGACAATTAGGTTTTTATGAGTTTTTCTCATTTCTGAAGTAAATTTTTCTAAATTTTTCTTTATATAAACCTGTTGGGAACCAAAACAAACAAAACAAAAAAAGAAATCAAGAAAATCCATTGAGTCGTTCGTGAGTTATGTGCCTGCTGTCACGAACTTGGACGGCACTACATTTTTATATATACAGATTGAGTTTTTCAAGTGCGAGTTGTTATTTTTTCGTTGGCACCGTGTTTAATAATTAAGTGGCAATTTTGTGAATTTTCAATGCTAAATGATCATTAATTAGTGCCAGTATATATTTTAGTCGTTGGATAATAGGGTTGGGTTGGAACAGAGTTCGGTTTTAGTTAACGGTACGCTGAATTCTTGTTTATATTTGCAGATTATTCTTTAGTTAGTTGGTTTTAAAGAGATGAACAGATATATTAAAGTCCTGTCCAGTTAGAATCCGGAGTTACTTATTGTGTTTCAGCGGCACGGAAAGTGACCGCAGCAATAATTATTTTACAGCGGTTTGTTTATCTAGGCGCCTAATGTCTGTGGTATAAATTTTACGGTGTTTCGTGCAGTGAGTCAGAAGTTATTCCAGATGGAAGCCGAGAGGAGAAAAAATATTCTGCACATCCACGTTGATAATCCATCGTGGTCCGCAATAAAAATCGCAAAAAAGTTGAAAATCGTTGAAATGTGCTCAAACGTTTCAGGACGCGAAAGAGCGTGGATCAAGTGCCTCAAGGTAAGCGTCGTAGTGGAACATATGACCGCAAGCTGAACCAGAAGGTGTTGAGAACCGTCAGAGCAAACCCTGGACTATCAGATAATGAAATCGCAAAAAAATACGCTGATGCTCGCAGTACCGTTCGAAAAATTCGTTTGCGAGCAGGATATCGTTCATATCGAGCCAGCAAGCAACCAAACACAACGTTGAAGCGAAGTTTTGTCACCAAAACTCGAGCACGGAAATTGTACCAGCAGGTTATGACGAAGTACCAAGTACCTGTTCATCGACGTTGAAAGCTACATCATAATGGATTTCGGACAGCTTTCTGGCCTAAAAATTCTACATGGCGACGACACGAGGAGAATTCCTGCGAAGTTTAAAGTTTGCTTTTATGGACAAATTTGCCAAAAAACTGATGATTTGTCAAGGAATATGTAGCTTCGGAGCAAAGACCAAAGTGTTCGTGACGAATAAGACGATGAACTCGAAGCTGTACAAGGAAGAATGCCTCAAAAACCGCGTACTACCTTTCATTGAACCCCATAAAGGTCCCGTGAAGTTTTGGCCAGATTTGGCGAGTTGCCACTACAGCCGGGAAGTCATCCAGTGGTACCGCGATAATAACGTAGATTTCATCGATAAAAACATAAATCCACCCAACTGCCCGCAGTTCCAGCCCATCGAGAGATTTTGGGCAATAATCAAGCGGAAGCTTGAGAAAAGTGGAAAAACGGCTCGAGATGACCAAAATGTGGAACAAATGTGACAAGGAAGTTGACTCCGGAGGTGTGCAGGATTTGATGGGAGGAATAAAGAAGAAAGTACGAATTTTCATTAAAAACAAAAAGAAATGATTGGTATTGATCTTTTTTTCCTAAATTTACAGTAAACTACCTTTGTTTTGATGTATTTAACTTATTTGTACGTTAATTCGTTATCGAGATAGAGATGATTTTATTATTCCGGATTCTAAATGGACATAGCTTTAGGTGTGGAATTAAGTTCTCGCTGTTTGCCAGTAGATGGCTCAAGTGGTAAAAGCTAGTCGATTTTGGCATATCCAAAACGTCATGATCCAAGGTTAGACATATTATGGTAAACTAACCGGATTGACAGATTAGTGTTTTTGTTTTTACATTATTTACTTTTGGTTGGAATACTTGTAATGAGAATGTTGAATTCAGTTCAACTTTAAAGAGATTTCCAAAATTATTATTCTCACTGGAAAGTGAAACTCACGATCCGGTTGTTTTTGGCAACTTGGAGAATATAATTGTCCTATAGAATGACAACGAATTCATTTTTAATAATAATAATAATAGTGCTTGAAGACGTACATTTTGCTCAGGTTTCAAATACGATTCATGTACGTTAGAGCTTATGTGTGTATAGATGTAAGTTTGTTTCACTACTATTTATCGTTCATTGTACAATTAGATAATAACTACTTACGTTTTAGTCTCCCTTTCGTTAAGTATCTAGTTGTATCCTGATGTATAATGCATTTAGTGTCGAGTCCTAGTTAAGGTAGGTTAAGGTAATTGTAGGTTAGCTTAAGTAGTTATAATTCATACTGTGGCTAGTATTGGTTTCTTACCGGTAGCATACAATGGCAATGCAACAGGAGATCGAAGTAGGTCGCGCTCCGGGACTGACGTGTTTGTGCTTCGCTGCTTGTTTTATCTGCAAATTTTCGAGAAAATTAGATATTTAGTGGAAATTATTGTGTAGTGTTGAACTTTTCATCTTGATAATGATTCGGTCACTAAAGAGTTGATTTAGGTCCAACACGAGGCTTTCGACTGGTGTAAAAACAAAGTGTCTCCGGTGCAGACGGAACCCCGAACATACAGCCTTGCGGCAACAGGAGGAGCTCGAGTTCACCCGCATCATTCGGAGATGTTTGGTTAATGGTCGTGGAGCGTTCATGGTCGACCATCTCCTTAAGAACAGAATGTTATCTGGAGGGTACGCGGACCTGCTCTGGTTGCTCGATGTTACAACCACAGCAATGGAATGTTCTGGAAACCCGGATGAGCTCTTTCCATTTTCTCCCTTTTGTGTCCCATTCCAATATTTTTGTTTTGATATGTATGTATATGTATGTGTATGTACACAGTTCGAACCGAAACAGTTTAAATTTATGATGACTTAGATGTAACAAATTTACCTACATCATATCCAATAGAAATTTAAGCGTGATCTTAAATTTACAGCACAGAAAAATGTTAGCTGTAATTTTACTCGTACTGTATAAATAAGCGCTGTAAATTTCAAATGTGCTTTAATCTACCGGTCAAATTTGTTGGGATTCTATGAAGCAGATTATTTGTTCGTTTGATTTTTGCATATAAAATATAATCAACTAGTTATTGATAACAATATATTTATAGGTCTTGCGAAGTTTTCTACAAGAATATTTCATCTGTGTTCGATAGTTTTTTCTCACATCGAAAAAGAATAAAGAGGAGTCAAGTGACTATTATTTAGAGTTCACATTTTCAACCAGGCACTTGTAAACATGCTGATTTCGATGAATTCGGGCGTGGCTCATATTATCAACACACTTCCGCTGCTATTTCCACAGTCACACATATTTTTTCTCATTCATTCTCAAACATTCTCAAACTGTACTTCAAAATATTCAGTTTTCACTCTCGAACCTAGACGTACACAATATGGCGGCGCATTTTTTTATTTTGACATGACAACCTGAGCAGTGATGCTGGATTGTGTTGAGCTCATGTAAATTTCAAGCGTTTGACTTGGCAAAATAAGACCGTGTCGTATAGTTATATGTTATCGAATGCAAATATGAATTCAAGCTAGAATATTTTTTAAATGCGATACAGTTTTACATGAAGTAGATATTTACTGTATTTTGAATTGAAAAATATGCTCAACGATAATTATGTAGACGAGTTTTCAGTGATGGTTTAGATTACATCATAAGTAATTTTCATGTTTTTTTTCTGTGTAATGTATAGACCCTATGCGATCAAAACCCCATGCCGACAAAACCTACAGACCCGAAGCTATCACAACATATATGAAAAAAGCCATCCCTGGACACAGCAACCCCAAAAATCCGCACCTGTGAAGGACCAGGCAGCACACTAAAAACCTCTCCACAGCCTACAAAAATACAGAAAACAATGCGGACAAAACCCGAACTACCTCCACAAAGTGGTCCGGACCACAGCTGGCGTCAAAGTTGACACACCAACACGAGCACCTCAACACCACCCCACCACCCCCCACCCGATACTGGCCCCGCCGAAACATCGGTGCAAAAAAAAGCCGAGGTGAATTCATCTTATTAATACACATGATTTGTAAGCGTGAAATATCCCAAACAACTGGTGTAACCCCGAAGAACTTTGAAAATATGGCATTCAGTATGAATTGGTTTGTGAAAACTACGTATACAGTGTTATACAGTATTATTAATAAAACCCACCTTGGCTTCCTCCCCGCACCGACGCCTCAGCAAGGTCAGCATAGGGTGAAAAAGGGAAACGCCCATGCTGGTAAGTCAACCCCGACGCAGCTGCAGTCCAAACCACCCCATGGAAACAGTTCAAATCCCGCCCACACAATCCCCCGCACCTCTACAAGCCCCGAAGAAACCTCCAATATGCCACCCAAACCCCTCACAGAAACACGGAACCCCGAAATCTTCACGTCCAAAAATGACTCCCCCCACACATGCCACGACAACCCCAAATCCATAAACCCTATCAACACGAAACCCTGACCACACCAGATTCACACATTTTGCACAATGCTGTCAAATCCTCATCCAAAAACACTGACAATTGACAAAGTTACAGGAGGCTGAACATGGAGTCTTCCGCCAACAAAACCCCGCTCGGCCTCTCCCATGCCACTGAGTGTACACAGAAAAAAAACATGAAAATTACTTATGATGTAATCTAAACCATCACTGAAAACTCGTCGACATAATTATCGTTGAGCATATTTTTCAATTCAAAATACAGTAAATATCTACTTCATGTAAAACTGTATCGCATTTAAAAAAATATTCTAGCTTGAATTCATATTTGCATTCGATAACATATAACTATACGACACGGTCTTATTTTGCCAAGTCAAACGCTTGAAATTTACATGAGCTCAACACAATTCAGCATCACTGCTCAGGTTGTCATGTCAAAATAAAAAAAATGCGCCGCCATATTGTGTACGTCTAGGTTCGAGAGTGAAAACTGAATATTTTGAAGTACAGTTTGAGAATGTTTGAGAATGAATGAGAAAAAAATATGTGTGACTGTGGAAATAGCAGCGGAAGTGTGTTGGATAATATGAGCCACGCCCGAATTCATCGAAATCAGCATGTTTACAAGTGCCTGGTTGAAAATGTGAACTCTAAATAATAGTCACTTGACTCCTCTTTATTCTTTTTCGATGTGAGAAAAAAAACTATCGAACACAGATGAAATATTCTTGTAGAAAACTTCGCAAGACCTATAAATATATTGTTATCAATAACTAGTTGATTATATTTTATATGCAAAAATCAAACGAACAAATAATCTGCTTCATAGAATCCCAACAAATTTGACCGGTAGATTAAAGCACATTTGAAATTTACAGCGCTTATTTATACAGTACGAGTAAAATTACAGCTAACATTTTTCTGTGCTGTAAATTTAAGATCACGCTTAAATTTCTATTGGATATGATGTAGGTAAATTTGTTACATCTAAGTCATCATAAATTTAAATGTTTCGTTCGAACTGTGTAGTTGTTAAATTGTCAGATTTTCATTTGGAGGTATTGATGGTTGACGGGGAGACAGGGGGTTGAACAACGTGGTTTTTGGGGGCAGGGTTTTGCTCGGCTTTTTTTTTAATTTGCTACTGAGTGTATGTGTATGTTTGTGTATGTATACATGTGTATGTATGTGTGAATGTTCATTTAATTTTATAATGCATAATATATATATGATCACATCACTTATCAAAGTGAATCCTGATCCATCGAGCCCTACCCTACTAACATAGAAAAACCTCCTTCCTGTGACCTTTGTGGGGATGCAGAGGTAAACACGGTCCCTAATCAGCAAAGGTCACACTAACTTTCCTTCCCTATTCCCAACTGATTGCAAGGACGTGGCCGGCGCCGTTATTGATTATTAAAGAAATTGAGTCACTGAAACGTGTACAGTGAGAATGGTCGGTTACTCCCAGCCCCATTCATTTGATTCATTGTGCAATTTCACTGATTCTGATCAATCACGGAGTAGCAACCATCGATACGTGCAGTCAGTCAAGCTAAGCTAAGCTAAGCTAAGCTAAGCTAAGCTAAGGTAGCATACAATGGCAATGCAACAATTAAATATAGTATCCAGCAGTGGAAACAATAAGATTAGGTTACCTAGTGTGTAAATGGCAGCATAATTAATCATCAATTAAAAGAGAGATTTGAGCAATAAAAAATGAAAAAAGTGCCATTAAATTATTAAGGCCTGTGCCAACAAATAATGTGTGATCAGCATTAAAAAAATTAGGAATGAGCAATAAAAGATGAGAAAAGATCTTCGGATAATCTAATTGTGACCGGTAAATCTGTCAAATAAAGCGACAGCTATTAGTATATGTGCAATTAAATATGGCAGTATTTCCGCCAAATTATGTAATTTGAGCACTAAACTATTCGCATATGTCTTTTAATTTTGTTGATTTTCCCATAAAAACAGTAAAATGAGCAATGGATATTTATTTATCCATTGCTCATTTTCTGTTTTTATGGAAATCCAACAAAGTCAAAGACATATGCGAATAGTTTAGTGCTCAAATTACATAATTTGGCGGAAATACATACCATATTTAATTGCACATATATACTAATAGCTGTTGCTATTTGATCGATTTACCGGTCACAATTAGATTATCCGAAGATCTTTTCTCATCTTTTATTGCTCATTCCCTAATTTTTTAATGCTGATCACACATTATTTGTTGGCACAGGCCTTAATAATTTAGTGGCACTTTTTTCATTTTTTGGTGCTTTTTCTGAATTACTAAGTGCAGGTAAATATTTTAGTCGTGTGTAAATATAGTTTTAGGATAGATTTATGGAATATTTTGTGTCGCCTATGCTTACCATTCAGTGTTTGTAACCTGACGCCTCACTAGATTTCACTAGACTAATATTAAGTACGTAATTTAAGGCTCACTTGGCAATCTAATTAATTAAATATAAGCTGGTGAATTTATATACGTTTGCCTCCTTTGTTCGTCCGTTTGATTTTCTTTGTACTCACCCGGTGTGACGGTTCATCCGTACCTATCACTCCGCAGTACAAGGAATCTCCGCAAACCTCCGAAAGGGCGCTGGCTGGTGACTGTCATCGGTTGGTTAGACGACATACAGAGCGCGCTGGCCTAATAGGATAGGCCAACAAAGAACATGAGAAGAAAGATTAGTAATTTCCATTTAATTCCAACTACCTTTATTGCAGAACGTGCAGACTTCTTCAGTTTCGTGTACCAATACTTTACTGCTAATTACTAATCTTTCTTCTGGTTTTCATCACGTTTAATTTCCATAAGTTTCCTTCTCCATATTGGGGCTCACGATGTGATTGTAGACACTGGCTGTCACAATACGAATATCCTAGTGTCGTGAAGTATGGCATCCCTGAGTTGTAGAATCATGTGTGCCTCTGAAAAGCAGAAGTAACAAAAATATATCTGCGAAAATGGAGCCCTAGTCACCAGCATCACCAAGAGATGGATCTTTACTTGTAGCAAACTCTCCGGAAAACATCAAATATCTAGCACTAATGGTTTCCAAATTATTAATTTTTTTTCTAGAAATTAGTGGGAGACGTGAAACATTCGATCACTTGTCATTCATTGACGTCCTGGGTAGAATATGCCTCATCATCCATACCCACCACTACTTCGCACTTTGCCGAGAGAATCTCCTTGACCACTGTCTTTAGCCGCTCCGCTTGGACGCTTCCAAATGACGAGGTCTATGGTACTCTTTGACAGTTTATTCAGCGCAAGGCACGGAGCGATTCTGCCTCTTCCTCTCGGTTTTGTGGTTACAAAGGCCCGTCGGACGGCTGGAACGAAGCTTCCTCTCGATGCTCTTTTCTTGTTGATACCGGATCTGCTATAACGTATCAAAACAGAGTGCCAAGCGGTAGTAAAAAAACGACATCAAACGATGGCTATTTACTGCCTTCGCCAGTGCTACTGCAAAACACGTGATTTTTCTGTCATTGTTGGACTGTAAACAATAAGGCTACTGTGATTGGTGATCGTGGCAGGAAAATGGCATAAAATTCTCCACTGTCTGTTTCTCGAGTACTTTTTCAAACAGACGTGTAAGATTCATTAGAAGCTAAAAACGCAATCTCTAGTGACTCGTGAACCAATCAGAGGAGCCCAAGCAAAAAAAAACGTGGGAAGTCATAACTATTTGCCGTGCGAAACCCGCGAACCAATCAGAAACGCGTAAAATGTTTGGAAAAAAACCGCAAATAAAAGCGCAAGTCTTTTTGCGGATTCATCATTCAAAAATCGCAAAGAAGTAAGGAGGCGAAGCCGCACACGGCCAGCCGTTTCAACTCAGTTTTGAGTCGTTCTTGACTCACTTTCGTCAAAAGTGGAGTCACTCAAATTTGTGAAAATGTTACTGGCATTGACAAGTCGACAAATCAAAAACAACCATCTGATTTGAGTCGATGTTTTTGATTTGCCGATTTGACGACTTTTGACGAAAGTGAGTCAAAAACGACTCAAAACTGAGTTGAAACGGTGGCCGTGCATGTCGTTCTACAGAAGAGCAGCCGCATACAATTGTACAGCAGAACTAAGCAGCACCCATCGGCCGTAGTAAGAGCTTTTGAGAGTGTTTTCTCTTACTGCAGTGCCGCTCCATACTGGTAACCCGCTCGCCGATGAGAAGCAACAACCACCAATCACAACAACTGGAGCCAACCAAGCGAAGAGAGAAACCATCAGCCGCCAAGAGTTTTCTCTCACTACAGCGCCGCTCTACTGTGGTAGCAGTCGCTTTAACGGAGAAACAAACCACGCTGACGACTAATTCCCACGTGAGAAATTCTCTCACCGAAGTGAGTCAGCATACGAGGTCTGATTATTTTGGCTGATAAAAGTTCATCGGACCCTTCTTAGCTTCGAAGCGTTTCCGCTCAACTAGAGCCCAATACTTCTCTATTGGGCGAAGCTCTGGACAGTTTGGTGGATTGGCTGTTTTTAACACTAATTTGACCTCTTGTACCTTCCACCACTCCAGGGCGGATTTCGCACAGTGACAAGAGGCCAAATCAGAGAAAAACAAAGTTGGAGAGTCATGGCGATCGTGAAATGTAAACGGTAGTAACCGCTTTTGCAAACATTCTTTCTCGAACCATTAAAGTCTGCGAGTACGTATATTTCGTCATCCATTATGATACAAGAAAATGCTTCCAAGAAATTGATGTAAGGATCCTTAGGACGACTTTTTCCAGTGATGACTTGCGTGTCATCACGTTTGGGCACCTTTTTCACTTTGAACGCCTTCAGGCCTTGCGTCACTGCTTCCCGTTTTGTACGTATGATTTTGACTTCCCAATTTTGCGAGCCACATTTCGCACAGAAAGAATGGCTTTTTTCTCAATAATGGCTACCACCTTCTGGTCCATTTGTCGGGAGCATACTTTTCGATTTGTTCCACTTCCAACATTCTGATCCACTGTCAAGTGCTGATCAAATGATTTGGAAACACAGGACACGGGATATTTTGGTAGTTTTAGTTTCTTGGCAAGATCGCGAACCGACTAATTCAGATTTTGCTGCCGTTCGTACAAAATGCGTTTACGCACTTCACCTTGATTCGTCGTCATTTTACTGAATGTAACAAGGATAAAAACATGTTGTACCACGAAATAAAGTAGATAGTTTCAGCTGTAATGTAAGTGAAACTTTTCAGCGAACCGTGAAATAATTCATATCTACACTGAAAGAAAAGAGTCCAAAATTTAACGCTGACAGGTTGTATGACCTTTATTTTTGATAGTAACGAATACTTCCAACTGATTAAGATGAACATCATATGAATCTATCGAGAAATTGTTGAATGAAGAGTTTTCAAAGTATTTTATTTATTTGTGAAGGTGTCTATTTATTCAAATTTTCCGTGAAGATGTCTATTAATCAATTTTTTTGCGTGAAGGTGTCAATTTATTTAAATGGGACTTGCCTTAGACAGGGGTATGTGTCCCTTGACTCAGCCTAATATGCAGCGATTGATTATACTTTAAATAATAGCACATAAATTATCTGAGCTGGAATCGATATTCACTAGTAAATCGTTGGCATAGATAAGCTTAATAAGACGGGCTGCAAATGGTGAGTTGACAACCAAAAAGGAGGGTGTGACTTACCTCCGGTCTTCACAAGTTTCAACCTTATGCCTCCACGAGTCATATTCCCAAATAAAATTGCCAAAACCATCCAGCTTTAATACGTTTTATTTATGTTTTATGAAAGCCACTAGAAATCAATTCGGTATTATTGTCGATCTTAAAACCTTGACTTCTAAAATTCATTTTACTCCTATCAAAGGTTTTATATTGAGCTGTTGAGTTGTACATCAGAGACCAACTTTGGTATTCTTTCAGATAACCTTATCGAATTCCATAAATTTTCAGGAGTTTCATGATTAATTTGTCGAATATATTTCTTTCAATTTGGTTTTTGTTGTTGTTAACTCGCATGATTTCCGAGGCGCATTTGTTTTCGGCTCTTATCGTGCCAATATTCACCATAAAATTAAATGCGCATTTGATTTGGAGCATGATACGCTATAAGAAACTCAATTTGTTTTGAATATTTTGCTATCAAACACAATTTCCCACAACACTGAAACTTTTTTCTTAGCCATTATTTACTGTTGAATGAATCAGAAGAGTAGAGAATCGAATAAAGCAGAACAACAAAAACCAACCACGATATCGCCGTTAAGTTTGACAGCAGTGGCCAATTGGCCCTTACTGGTTTTGATGGCAGCCTATAGGTTTTATGATGGTTCGCAAGTGGTCATAATATCTTTCACTAGAACATTTTCAAAATCTGTGTGTTCTTAGAAAGATTTTATTAATTTGTTTTCACAACCGTCTATAGAGTGAGCCAGTTTGTACACATTTCAGTTTTAAAGAGGCATAGCGAAGGTGTTGGTGTACAAACCTTAAAGCGTTGGATAATCTTGAAGTTGGATCCTACTGTAGGATTTAACAAAGAGCTAGCAGGGCAAATCGATCTTGAGTCTCGTCGTCTGGCGTATAAGTCAGAATTTTGAGGCTCTAACAAGATCCTCCTTACATATCTAGAATGCATTACTAAGCACATCGATACAATTAAGTCAGCTTTAGGTCATTTTCAAATAGCCTAATCAGTGGAATCATGAAAGCTAAATAATGTGGGAAACGAAAATTTCACTCAAGTATTTAACAAAATATTGATGAATAAAGTCTAAACAGCTTCATAATAAATCGTATAACATGATGCCAACATTATGTTTTCGATTGTTGCTGAATTTATGACATATTTGATACATAGTGACGAATGACGAAGTTAGGCTGACATTACATCCCGTTACCATATAATCTGAGAGGCGCAAAGATCGGCAATGGATACTCAGTTCAATAACTGAAGTGATGGCACCTTTTTTCAAATCAACTACTGTCGTTTGGCATACTTTTTAAACCAAGAGCCCTTCCAGTGAAAACTCACTCTCCAACAAAATGATTCCCTCAAACAACGAAAACTCTTTTCCTCTCCTTAACCAGAGGCCTGCATCGGCCAGTGAAATTGCATCAAATTTCCAAAGCAACAGCATGCTACGATCGTATCACAATGAAAGGGGATCACTTTTTGGGTTTCAATCCAAATTAAAATTCTTCCATCTATGCTATATGCAAAAAAAAAAACATGCCGAAACCTTACGTAAACTCCACATAAAGGTTTCATCTCCCGTGTTGTATCCGCTGAAATCCCAATCAACCGAAAACCAGCACCTACCTCAGTGCACTCAGCGATCGTAGACTTGCCACCATCATCCTTTTAGGAGGATCACTTCGATTGAACAAGTTTGACCCACTTGTATGATATTGTTGCATAACTAACTCAAACAACCTCTCACGCGCTTTTTTCGGACCCCCGCCGGATAATGAGTACCTGTAGCTGCGTCGTGAAGCATAAGTTGAACAGAAATCACCCATCAATCATCGTTTGCCTACCTGGCTGCCTGCACCTTTATTCAAGCGCAAAGGAAGAAACAAACGATGAAAAATTGGCGTTTGAGTACCCCAAATTTTTCGAATAAGACAATTGTTCCAAATAGTTGCCGTCAATCATCATCATCATCATCATCATCATCATCATCATCATCATCGCCAGCATCATGATCATCATTGATTTCATGTTCATCTCTGCAGCCACGCAGCCAACATCCATCGGATTGCGTCACAATAAATATTCATTCCTTTCTCGCTTGCTCGCTGCGTCTCTGTCCGACCGACACCTCGAGAAAGCGGCAGAAAGCTCCCTTCCCTTCCCCGTGCTGGTATTACGAAATCTGACGGGTGGAAGCGTTGATGATTTTTTATGATTATTGTTACCTACGAAGTAGACTTCACCTACTTTTTTTTTCCATTCCATTCATTCGTTCGCTGGTTCAAATCAGACGTTTGCGTTTTTCCTGGTGTTGATTACCCTCCTCGTGGACGATTACGCGTCTGGTGGATTGGTAGGTTTTGGTTCGTGTATTATCATGATCGCGCGAGGGCTCTTTCGGACACGTGCGCCAAATGTCAGTTGCTGGAAATTAGGGAAAACTCCGAAAGCCGCAGACAGTTCCGGTCGTTCAGTATTTCGGTTCGGTATCGGAAGAGTACTCTCGTAACCAAGGGAGACGACGGTGTTGATTATTTAGGTTACGCATGTGAGATCCGGAAGCGCATACCTAAATATTTGTTTTCCTAAAGACTTTGGATTTGTCATTGCCAACGTAGAATAATGTTACTGGGGAATTCCATAGATGATCTGAAATTTTATATCAAATAAAGAATAGTATATCTCTAATTTCAATGTGCTGCTCTATTTCCTTGCATCGCAATCATCATTTGTAGTAAATCTCATAGGAACTACAGAGATTTACATTATAGAAATGTATCGTTTATATCGAATATATTACTTCAAAATTCTAAAAAATAAAATGTTTTTCATAAATACAGTGGAAAGCCTTATTGATGTGATATAACCACAAGGAAACTGACTCTTAACTTCGAGTATCTTGACAAAGAGAATCCCTACCGAGCCCGGCAGTTCAGCGCAAGGGATTCATGTGGATGCAGACATTATAGGTAAAATAATCCAACTAGACTTTTTTTGGTAGTTTCCATTCACCAATTTGGCTTCGGTTTGACGTTTATATGAAACTTAGAGCATTTCCACCGGTGTTTTAAAGTTATGGCTGTAATTTGGAAACGATGACTGATTCGACGTGATTCGAAGCATTTAACTAATTTTCAAGAGGTACGTTTGAAACAGAGCTGTTTAGCACTATATTTTTAAGAAATGTCAATACAAAACTCAAATGTCTGTTCTTAATAACAGCTGGAGTGGGACTCTTAGTTGTTGACTACAAAAACCCAGGTTTTCGAGGCAAACCTGACTATGGTACTAATTCCTTCTATGGACCAAATATTTGAAACTTCTAATATATATGTTATTTCTTCTTTCATATTACCTCACATAAACAGGCTGCTATACACTATTAATGACAAAATTATAACTACATCGATGAACAATACGTTCAGAATTGTCAAATAGTTCATTTTATAAACTAAAAATATGACATTTCGAATATTCCTGGAACTTCTGACAAATATATGTATCCAGTACCATTTTGAGTTCGTAATTATGGTGAAAAGTAAGAAGGAATCAGCTTTACCATCGGTGAATTCATTCGAGTTTTTTTCCCCATATATCTCCTTCTTTTTATCTTCTTATACTTCACTTTTCTCGCTTCTTCCCTCTATTTCGTTTCTACCATTGTGCCTCCTTAAGTTTCTCTTGCTTCATTTATTCCATTTATTTTCTCCACCATCTCTTCTTTACTTTTTTTTAACTTCTCTTTATCTGGTTTGATTTTCTTCTTCTCCTCCCGCTAATTTCGTTACGCTTCTCTTCTTCCTAAATTTGTCTTCTTCCGTGGTTCTTTCCGTCACCTTTTCTTTTTTCACTTCGGTACGTCCGTCTTGGTTAGCATCGGATACGTTTCAGTTTTCCTCCTTAACTTCATCAGCTAGTAAACTCATTAAACAGTAAACAAAATATAAGATAAGTTCTTCTTCAACAACCCTTGGAGATCATGATTGGAAGGTGTGGCCCATTTAGTATTGGAACAAACATTTTTGATTCTCACAGCGACCCTAGTGGTCGGATTTGTAAACTATGACATCATATGTGTTCCCTTCGTGGGCCAAAACATGCTAGAGTGTTGGATTTGCCCCGAAATACCGTGTTGCGTGTTTTGAAAAAGTACACAGAAACTTTGTCGACGGATCGCAAGCCTCAAAGCAAGTGTCGGGCGGGTACTGTCAACCGTCAACTGCGGAACAAAGTAATCAATAACATTAAAGAGAACCCCAACATCTCAGACCGAGATTTGGACAGAAAGTTTCGCGCCGCACGCAGTACCGTGCAACGGATTCGTCTTCGGGAAGGCTTTAAGTCATATCGTGCCTGTAGACAACCAAATAGGGATCAAAAGCAGAACAATGTGGCCAGAATTCGTGCCAGAAAACTGTATGATCAGGCGTTGACAAAATGCAATGACTGTCGCCTCATGGATGATGCAACCTATGCAAAGGCCGATTTCAAACAGCTACTGGGACAACAATTTTACTTGGCTACGGCACCGAAAGATGTTCCTGCTAAATTCAAGTTTGTGTTTGCAGATAAATTTGCGCGTAAATACATGATTTGACAAGGCATCTGTAGCTGCGGTAAGAAGACCAAGGTTTTCGTCACTGATTATACATTTAATAAGGAGCTGTACAGAACGGAATGTCTTCAAACGCGGATCATCAGATCCCACAACGAACCTGTCATGTTCTAGCCAGATCTTGCAAGCTATCATTAGAGTAAAACAGTGCTACAGTGGTATGAAACCATCGGGATACAGTTTATACCGAAAGAACTCAACTTACTAAAATGTCCCCAGCTCAGATTGATAGAGAGATATTGGGCTTTTATAAAAAGGAAGCTGAAAGTGAATGACAGTGACGCCAAAAACATTAATGAATTGAGTACCAAGTGGAACAAGATTGCCAAAACGATGGATGAGAATAATGTGTGCCGGTTAATGAAACGTATTCCGGGAAAAGTCCGCAAATTTCTTCGAAATCGTGATGATTCTTTTTTTGTATTTTCCCTCTAAAGTTCACATTAAGTCGAACATTTTAGTTAAGGCAGAATACTATTTTGTTGATGTATATCCGAAAATTGCGCAAAAGTCTATGTTCTAACTCTAATTGGGCCACACCTTATTGCAGGATAACATAACTAATCATAATTCTTTTCTATTTCTTCAGTTTAGGATATGAAAGCATTCCCCCAACATGGGGGGTCTTCCAGACTTGACCGTGGGAATATTCCCCACCAAAACGGTATCGTCCTCAATACTAAAACTCTAGCCTCAGTGGCCAGCAAAAAACTTCCCATTTTATTTACGAGGTAATCCGATACAGTCGCTCTAAGAACTGCAACATGTTTTCGCTATCAACGGTAGGCTCAGCAAAAAAAAAACGAACTGCGCTGGTATCTATCACCAAACCTCCGCTCGGGGACACACATGTGTTGTTACTCCTCGTCCGATGGAAGGATAAATATCAACCGCAGGAGACCCAAGTCGGTGGTTGGCGAAAACGAGACATCAAATTTCAAATAACTTTACGCCAAACTGCAGTAGGTAGGTATTACTCATCCGCCCCGACGTTTTGCGATGGATGGATCACACAGCAAGTGGCCATAATATGATGACACTTGATAAGTACGAACGTTTTGGATGTTGAAGAGAGGCAGCAAAGGCTAGTGAACCGCAAAAATATGCTCCACCAAGTCACTTGCTCGGAACACTTTTAGGGACTCTGATCACATCGCAGCGTGGGAACGATTCATTGCCAATTTTATTTTTAGAACAGATGTGTTTTAATCTCTCTTCGACTATTTTGATGGATCAAATTTGCCATAAACCAGACTCAAAACAGATCCCTTATCAAAAGGACCGCCGCTTTCCATGGTATTGACCGGAGTTCCAGGAACAATCACCAATTCACATCCATTCACATCTAGTAGGCATGGGTGCACTCAAAGCAAGACAGGAAAAAAAAACAGGCCATGCGTTGTTACGCATATCAATTCGAGAGCCTACACAACAAAGGCAATGATTGATACTCTCCTGAACCGAACCAAGACAGCGCACGCATTTATGGACTTCCTCTTCATTGTCACCTTTGGAGTCATTTAAAAGTTTCGGCTGAAAATTGTCAGGTCCGTTTCGGTATTTTTTTTCTTCTTTCTCCTTCATTCAGCGAACAATCCTTCCCAGCAAGCGGTCATTATTTATCGAGAGTTGCTGGAAAAGTCCCGACTCGTCCTTTTTAGGGCTCCATTATTGGTTTGACTTCCTTCAGCGGTGTTCTGCCGTAAGCTGTTCCGCAGCATCATTTATTTTAGCATAGAAATTCGATCAAAAGACAGGATGTTGCTCGCATTGTTGCTAGGACAGATAGGCTGAAATTTATTACGATACTAAATTTTATTCGATACACTTGACAATGAGGACACATAATGAGAAAGGAAATCCAACAGTTGACTTAAAATCGGAGTCGTATCGTACGGATTTTAATGAGTCCAGTATTTCTAAGTTTTGGAACTATGCAGTATTCCGAAGATTCAACGTTGAAGAATTTAGTTGAAACTGAAAATTGAGAAATCTTGAGTAACAAATGACAAGGGCCAAAAAGCAGATTGACAACAATGAAGCCAATTTCTGTCGAATCAACATACATTCTCGCGAAATGAAAGAGCAGCATCTGGTAGAGGAATGTTTGCTCTACCATATAGTGTAGATAAATAGCGTAGAAGCCTTGAGATTCATGATAGATCAATGTTTACAGATGGCTTTGAGACACTATGAAATGTTCTTTTTTATCTGTTGTTCTGACAAGAACAAAATGGAGCCCAATAGTTCGGTAATATTTCGAGAACATATGTTCTAATTATAAGTTCCAATTATTGCCATTCATATAACCAAGGTCAAACATATATATGATTGAAAGTATTGATTCATTGTCACATCACGCGAGACTTAGAAACTGTGTTAATCAGCTGCTCCTCCGATTTGGCGCACACAAAATAAAGAAAAGATCCAGCGTTGTAGGTTGGTTCCAGAAATTTCCTCAAATGGGTGCATATGAACCGAATATGAATATGAATTTGTGAATTGGAGGAAAATGAATCAACATATCTCTCATTACGCTAGAAGATTCGTTGAGGGCCTCCAGGAAGTTTTTGGATAAATTAAAACTTCTATTTGAATCAAAATACTTTTAAATCAAATCTCTGAACTTACAAATATAAATCACCAACTTATCTCTTGATTTTGCTTGCCCTCAGGAC
>JASCZW010008860.1:0-46851 GCA_034211315.2 Aedes japonicus
TTCAAACAAATGACACGCACTCAAAAATTCATCAAGTTTCGTATTGCCTACAATAGAACAACTGTTTTACATGCAGTTCAAATTGAACCAGTCGAGTAAAACACACACTTAGATTTTTTACAGAATTTCTAAACTTTTATCGAATTCTCAACAGCTAAACGTTCGATAATCCTTTTTACGGATTTCGGTGAAATCTCACGATATCTGTAAAAATTACCGGATTTCGGTACACCATACCGAAATCCATGAATCCGCATTACCGAACGTTCAGCCGTTGAGAATTCGGTAAACCTGCCAGATTTCTGCAATATAATTTGAGTGTGCGGGATTGTAACAACATTAATTTCCATTAATTAAGTTCTATTAATTTTGAAAGTTTGGTGATTGACACTTTTGAGCTGTTAAGGATGATTCGGTGCATTATAATTGACAAAATAGCAAGAAGAAACTAAATGTAAACAAATGAAAACGTCAGATGTGTTCACGACGCGGAGAAAACACGCACCCTTATATGCTAAACCAACAATCAATATGCAGCTAGCGATTTGAAATTGGTTCCACTGTTGTAGAACCCCTTGGTCCAAAGCACACCTTGAAGTCAGCACCTTGCTGTACATACTTGCGCCTTTGTTTTGATTTGCTGTGTTATTTTGACAGAATATTTGAGAGTGTGTTCGTGTGAGTTCATTATAGGGGCACATTATTGAGCTTGGGACCAAGCTTGGGACAGTCAGTACTAGGTTAAGAAAAAATCGTATTTGTATGACACCTACTGGTCTTAGAGTTAGTCTATGCTAAAACTGCTGATTAAAAAATATGTTAATTTCTTCTATAGCTTCCCTTAAATTGCTAGTATACGATATTCGTGGTTCTATAAAGGATCTTAACTATATGGATTTTTTCATACTATGAAGAAATATGAACTAATATCCAGTGTTTAATACATGCAAATCAAACTGACTGGACTCACTAATGCGTACCATTGACTGGCACCTACATGCTAAAATAGATAATACAGGTATACCTGATAGTACGTACATCAACATTCTCATTTTAATCGAAATTGCGCAGAAACTACTGATTGAATCTGAAATCTTATATGACCATAAGAAAGAGCAGCTTCTGTTCTTTCTTTTGGATGTATTAGATTTCAGATACAATCAGTAGTTTCATGCAATTTTGATTTAAAGTGAGAACGTCGATGCACGTACTATCGATTCTATAAGACATGCGCTCAATTCTCTGTTATCTAAATATTCTATTAAAATTCATCTTTTTACAAATATTTTTTAAATTCTTCATCAAAAGACCACCCTAATGAAATATAAGACAACAGTTGATATATGTTGCAATATTATTGTCATGAATATCTCAGCAGTTGAATTCAAATCCTTCATGGTAAATTCAATTTACTCTCAAACTGAAAATTGGCAAAAGTCCTAGAAAGTCGAGTCTTATCAAAAGAAAAATGCAAATTAAGACCAGATCTTGACGTTTCCTGCATTTCAAGACGTTTGGGGTTAATAATTTCATAATTCCAAATATTTTCAAAATCTTTTGTATCCATCTGTCGGAAATGTTTCTACGCTTGATTTCAATATTTATAACTATTGGTTTTTAACCTTAAACTTTTGAAAATAAAATAATCTTCATTTACATTTATTCTCAGTGTTTGTCCTATCGTCAGACATCAAATGTGAGTAAGTGAGGTCTCATAATGCAGCAATGAACAATACACACCTTCGTTCGATTCACTTTCACCAATTGTTCCATTCGTTCAGCTGTAAACGAAGCTAGTGCTGAGCGGCCATTAGCCAGTATTATGTTGGCAGCTGGCGTTGACAAGCGCCCTGAGTGGTGCACTGGCGGCAACCATTGGCAAGGTAGCTGGTGCGTTTCGCGTCTCCCAAGTAACAGCCGTTACTGCTTTTGAACTTTGTTGGGGTCTTCTATAAGGGTTTTATTATTGCAATAGACATGCTATTTTGTTCAAAAGCAGCTTTCTATGATGCGAAAGATGCTTCGTTAATTATTTTACTTTAGGCTGTTTTTATAACCTTTCTAGCAGGGGAAGTTTAAGTCTGGCTTTCAATGACGGTTGGCGAGCACCTCTATCCCCTGAATAAACCGTTCCGGCATTTCTTTAATAAAGCTCCTTCATATTTGTTTAACAGAGCCATGATAAAATACTTCATAGCACGCTTTATCATTATAAAAAACCATCACTAACCCATTTTGGATTCTTGACGAGTGCATTAAGCATATACTGTAGCATTTTTGTACTACATAAAGTTTATGATAAGATGCTCTCACCAAAATATCCAATCTGGTATAACGAAAAGACCAGAAATAAAACGAAAGCTAGTGAAAATCTCATGAAGCCTACAAAAAACAAAATAACAGCTCAAATTTTAGCAAACTGGCCCGGACATATACGATCAAATTGAATGTTGCCACCAGAAATCCATTTTTAAGACCATAATTCAAAAACAGAGCTTGAAATTAAGTCTCGTCCATGAACCTCCTTAATTACGTAAGACCGTAAATTAACATCCAACAATTTTCCCTCAAAAATGCATCCTGACGGAAATGTTGGGAATAGCTCGGAAGAAAATTGTAACCTCTTTGCAAACTTTTTCCAAGAAATCGATACAACATTTTCTGATTACTTTGCATTTTATCCAGAGTTGCCAAGGGACATTGAAAAACCTTGTGGTAGCTTGATAACTACCAGGGTCCCATGGCTTATCTGGATCTTTACCCAAACGGGAAAGATGCTAACCAGTGTTTCTGGGGTGATGTGGACCAGAAGTGCATTTGAACCCACTAGTAGTAGCATATTAACTTTTATTTTGACACCTCTCCTTATAATACGAATATAGAATTTGTATAATTTCAATTATATTACTACTATTCAGAGAATCGTCTATTAATTTCAATACTTTTATTATAACTCAGTTTTAATATGGGTCTGCAATTTTCTGGAGATCATCACCACACAGATTCTACGTTTGGTTTGGCTGTTGTTGGCAGAGAAGCGAATATTTTTGTATACTTATAGAACGAAAAACGAAACAATGGCGACGCTAACTGGATAGTCAGCCATCTCGGCCTCTGGTTGGAACACGACCAAGTAGCCGCCCAAGTGGACCTACGTGAACGAAGCACATGCATGCGAGTATCATCTAAGGCGGTATGTTCCCAACAAATCAAAAGTAATAACAACAGTGTGGGTAAGTTAAATCAGTTAATCATTTCCAAAACTACATACACATCATACATACAAACATAACTATATATTAATAGACCGCCCACAAATACCCATGTCCAACAGAGCAGCTTATTTTCCCGATAAGTCTAATGCCTTGTTCAAACTACGGAGTTATAACATGTTATAACAGTTGTCAAATAATTCCAAAAAGAAATTTGTCATCAAGATAGGCTTATAACATGTTATAACTGCTCAGTCTGGCCAGCGTTGAACGTAGAATACTTCGTTCTATTTGGGAACGTAGAATAAGGGAGATAGCTGTCACATTGTCACACCTGTACTATATGAAATTGCGCAGATACCAAAAATTGTACTGACAAGAATATCACTAACAATATAATGACACGGACAAGTACAAAATCACGGGCATTAACAAATTAACCTGGACAACAAAACTCGAACACTGAGTGATACTGAATCCCAAAAATTTTCAAGAAGATTATGTGAGCTGATTTCTAAAGCCCGGTGTTTATTTGGTTACCATAGACTAATCCTTCCGGCATAATTACTTGAAAATTTTCAAAAACCAACCCCGATCATTGCAATCCTACACCCAAAAGTTGAAATTGCAGTAAAAAAATGCAAAATTGAAATTTTGCAGTTTTTGCAATCATATCTCGAGAAATCCGCATGATTCTGAAAAGGCAAATTTGCCCATCATGTTCCAGCAAAGCTTTTTATGGTATAAACAAGCCATGCAAGTGTGTGTGCAAGTGGTTATCGCTGTGTGCCTAGTGCCTCGACAATCGCAGCAACCGTTGGGTTTTTTGTTCAACCGTCAACAACTTCTCAATATGGGTGAGACAATGGCACAGAACGCCGCTACACCATATTCCACTGTTGCTATTCCGCTGTCAAGTGTTCTATTTTTATCTGCACTCGTCATCACACTCCTATCGCCCTCCCATCAAGTCACCATGTGTTTTGCGAAATAAACGAAGCCATGTAAGTGTGTGCAACCGAAATTTGCTTCATTGTTGTAACGTTGAGTGCCTCAAAAACCGAAGAAACTGTAGGACTTTTATTCCGTTCACCTCAACTTGTTGTGGTGACTGGATGGTTACAACGAAGAGCCGTCATGCTGACGGTCGCGGTTCGACTCTCGGTAGCGGATGGTAATCTTTTTTTTTGTGCGCCATTGAATTTACTACTACTAATCAACTGTACAACATCACGCACACATTGAATTTTTCTAATCGAATTGATGTGTTGCTTTTTTGCCCATGACCAATGTTGCTTTCTTTCTCCAAGTTGCGATCCATTACGAGAAAGGAAACCAAATCATGCGAAATTGCATTACAATCTTGCTTTTTTATTTTGGGTGTATCAAGGTCACTTCTGGGAATGAACAACTTCCACTCTCCTTTTCGAAACCATTGCAGATGATTCAACAACAGACACGTCTTCAACCATGAACGCCCCAGCTGTTGAAATGCAGCCACTTCAACAACTTTAATTCTCACAAGCATCCACTCTCTAGTTAAACTAATCCACCTGATTTTAAAAATCTTACCATTTAAGAACTTTTTTGTGATTTAAAAACCACAACGCGCAAAAAAACGAATAAACAATGGAGAATAAAAAAAAGTCAGCAGTGTTGCGAGATTTATTTTTAGATAACAACTTTATGCGATAAAGCAGTAAAATCGTGTAATATTTAAAAAATTTGACGGAGTGCTTTATGTGCATTGATTTTTGTGTAATATTAATATTTATGATATTTGTTTATTACACATTCATACAACTAATAACTTTGTTCTGATGTAATTCAAAGAGCGATGAAAATGTTACAAAAAAACATTACATCAAGTGGATTTTATTGCATCGTATTTCCTTGATGACATCAGTTTTTAATAATGGTTATCAATTACGTTGATGCAATTTACATTTCAAGCATAACTTTTCAATGGGACGTATGTCGCAAGTGTCATTAATAACTCCCTTAATGTAGTAGTAATTGCCAAATAATATTATCAAAGGCAGCATAATTAATCAATTAAAAGAGAGATTTGAGCAATAAAAAATGAAAAAGTGCCACTAATTATTACAGTTCGTGCCAACAAATAATGTGATCAGCATTAAAAAATTAGAATGTAGCAATAAAGATGAGAAAAGATCTTCGGACAATCTACTGCGACCGCGAAACTATCAAATAAAGCAACAGCTATTAGTATATGTGCAATTAAATATGGCAGTATTTCCGCCAAATTATGTAATTTGAGCACTAAACTATTGCATATGTCTTTCAATTTTGTTGATTTTCCCATAAAACAGTAAAATGAGCAATGGATATTTATTTATCCATTGCTCATTTTACTGTATTTTATGGAAAATCTAACAAAATTAAAGACATATGCGAATAGTTTAGTGCTCAAATTACATAATTTGGCGGAAATACTGCCATATTTAATTGCACATATACTAATAGCTGTTGCTTTATTTGACAGATTTACCGGTCACAATTAGATTATCCGAAGATCTTTTCTCATCTTTTATTGCTCATTCCTAATTTTTTAATGCTGATCACACATTATTTGTTGGTACAGGCCTTAATAATTTAGTGGCACTTTTTCATTTTTGGTGCTTTTCTGAATTACTAAGTGCAGGTAAATATTTTAGTCATTATCAAAATTATTCAGTTAAGTGCACCAAATTTCATATGCGACCTATCTGATCTTTTTAAATGTTATGCAAATAGTTCAGATACACCAAACAGCAAGCCGACGTATCTGCGCTTAAAAATTATACCCGGTGCATCTGACATGACGCAAGTGCTAAACGTTCTGAAATACCGACGTATCCAACCGGTGTATGTTTCAAGCAAGATATCACACTGACGTATCTAACACGGTGTATGTGTATGGTATGAAGGCAAACCGGTGCACAGTGGGAAAAAAGTGCCCGAAATGCGAAAGAATTCTATATCTAAGCTCGGAGTAGAACGATTTCTGTAAATGATACCTCTACTTGAAGGAAAATTTCTAAGGAATCGAATGCACGTAGTCTCATTGGCCGCACGGACCTGCTTGGGGAGAAAATGAGCTTTTTTTACCCTTGTTCCAATAATACTTCCTTGTTGTTGAGATATTTTTTTGCTCGGTGCGACTCAAGATCAACAAAATGATATTAGTTCTATGTAAAATTTCCAGGAAAATTGATTGAAAAAGTTTTTGTTTACCGCACGGCTCTGTGAATGAAGATATGGATGAATTTACCTTGATTCCCCTAATATTTTCATGTTTTTCACAACTTTCTTTGCTCGGTGTGACTCAGGATCAACAAAATAATGCTAGTTCTTTGAAAAAAAATTTAAGAAATCGATTGAAGTTGGTTTCATTTACCGCACGGCTCTGTGAACGTAAATATGGCTGATTTTACCCTGATTCCCCTAATAGTTTTGTGTTTATCATAAATATCTTTGGTCGGAGTGACTCAAGATCAACAAATTAAGGCTATTCCTTTGAAAAATTTTCTGAGGAATCGCTTGAAATTATTATCGTTCACCGCATAGCTCTTTGAACGAAGATATGGTTGATTTTACCCCGATTTCCATAATAGTGTTGTGTTATTCAAGGATTGCTTTGTTCCGTGTGACTCAAGAACAACAAAATAGGGCTTGTCCTATGTAAAATTGCCTGAAAAATCGATTGGAGTTGGTTTCATTAACTGCACGGCTCTGTGAATGAAGATATTGCTGATTTTACCCTTATTCCCCTAATATTCTTGTGTTTTTCAGAAATTTCTTTACTCGATGTGATTAAAGAACAACAAAATATAGCTTGTCCCATGTGAAATTTCCTGAAGAATACACTAGAGTTAGTTTTGTTCACCGCACGGCTCTGGGAATGAAGATATGGCTGGTTTTACCCTGATTCCTCTATTGTTTTAATGTTTTTCACAGTTTTTTTTTGCTCGGTGTGACTCAGGATCAACAAAATAATGCTAGTTCTTTATAAAAATTTTTTGGGTAATCGATTGAAATCGGTTTCAATTACTGCACGGCTCTTTGAACGTAGATATGGCTGATTTTACCATAATTCCCCTAATAGTTTTGTGTTTATCATAAATTATTTTGGTCGGAGCTACTCAAGATTAACAAATTAAAGCTAGTCCTTAGTAAAATTTGCTGGAAAATCGATTGAAATCGATTTCGTTCACCGCACAGTTCTGTGAACGAAGATATGGTCAATTTTACCCCGATTCCCCTAATATTCCCCTAAGTTCATTGCATTCATTCTTGCCGTAAGCTGTTAGCACTTTAAAAGCATAAAGTAGGCAGTAGATAGCATTTTCACGAATTCATTAGATGACGTTTGAGCGTTGCCATGTTTACTAATAATAATTGTTTTCTTTATTTCAAAAATATTGGGGGAATCTGGGTAAAATGTGCCATAGCTTCGTTCTAAGGGCCGTGCGGTAAACGAAACCAACACTAATCCGATGGACCAATTGTCCAGAAAATTTTACATAGAACTAGCATAGTCACACAGAGCAAAGCAATTTCTGAATAACATAACAATATTAGGTGAATCAGGGTAAAATTAGCCATATCATCGTTCACAGAACTGTGCGGTGAACAAAACTAAATCTAGTCGATTTTCCAGAAAATTTTACATAGGACTAGCCTTAATTTGTTGATCTTGAGTTACACCGACCAAAGAAATTTCTGAATTACAAAAAAATATTAGGGGAATCAGGGTAAAATGTGCCATATATTCATTCACAGGCTTTTGAAACTAACTCCAGTCAAGTCTCCAAGAAATTCACATGGGATTAACCTTATTGTGTTGCTTTAGAAAAACACCGAACAAAAATTTTTTGAAAAACAAACGAAAATGTAAGGGGAATCAGGGTAAAATCAGCCATATCTTCATTCGCAGAGCCGTGCCGTAAATGAAACTAACTCCAATCGATTGGCCAGAAAAATGTAACTGGGACTAGTCTTATTTTGTTGCTGTAGAAACACACCGAACAAATAAATTTCTGAATTATACTAAAATACTAGGGAAATTAGGGTAAAATCAGCCATATCTTCATTAACAGAGCCGTGTGGTTAATGAAACAAATTTCAATCGATTTTCAGGCAATTCTACATAAGACTAGTTTCATTTTGTTGATCTTGAGACAAACCGAACCATGCAATCTCTGAAAAACAGATTTTTTTTAGGGGAATCGGGGTTAAATCAACCATATCTTCGTTTACAGAGCTGTGCGGTAAACGAAACCAATTTCAATCGATTTCTTAGCAACTATACAAAGGACTAGCCTTATTTTGTTGATCTTGAGTCACACCGAGCAAAGAAAACTGTGAAAAACATGAAAACATTAGGGGAATCAGGGTAAAACCAGCCATATCTTCATTCACAGAGCCGTGCGGTGAACAAAACTAACTCTAGTCGATTCTCTAGGAAATTTCACATGGGACTAGCCATACTTTGATGTTCTTTAAACACATCGAGCAAAAAAATTTCTGAAAAACACAACAATATTAGGGGAATCAAGGTAAAATCAGCCATTTTTTCATTCACAGAGCCGTGCGGTAAACAAAAACCTTTTCAATCAATTTTCCTGGAAATTTTACATAGAACTAATATCATTTTGTTGATCTTGAATGGCACCAATCAAAGAAATATCTCAATAACAAGAAAATATTAGGGAACAAGGGTAAAATGAGCTCATTTGCTCCTCCAAGCAGTTTCTGTGCGGCCAATGAGACTATTTTCGATTTCTTAGAAATTTTCCTTCAAGTATGAGGTATCATTTACAGAAATCGTTCCACTCCGAGCTAAGATATAGAATTCTTTCGCGTTTTGGGCACATTTTTTTCCCACTGTGCGGTGTATGTGTTAATTATCTCAAAAACAGAGCGAAAGTGAATTAAATCCAGGATTTTTACTTCTTTTAATATTTCTTAAGAATGATAGAATGAAAAGATCGAATAAAACTTGAGGTAAAGTTAAATTGGATTTAATGGAAGCATCTGGAACTTCTATCACATTTTTCTCAATTCCTATCAAATGTTAGATACGTCTATTTGAAAAGTTATGCTTGATTTGTTTTTGCTGTGTTATGAAAAAAGGGTATCAAGTATCGAAATCACTCTATTTGAGTGCATGAGTATTCTATCATATAATTATTCTCCTTTATCCGGATACTCATATTTATCATATTTATACTAACTCAGCAATCGTTAACATCAGGAAACCAATTCGTTGTCCCAAATGTCTTTAACTCAATCATCCTCCAATTGAATAAATCGCTAAAAAAAAGAACTCCCAAGTGACGACCCGTCGACCCTCTCTTGACGATGACGACAGTCATTCATGTGACAATCGATATTTTCCTCTTAATTACCTTCCTCCATTCAAATCCTTGCCGTCATCATGGCCTACCACGTTGATAACATTGAAATGTATCCAAATCGCATTTGGCAGTGCACACCGACCGACACACCGGCCGGAAATCGATAACTGTCAAACAATGTGACGAGGATTCATCTCAATCTCAATGGTCCGTCTTCTGTTTTCTCTTCTTCTTTTTTGTCTTTGCTATGTTCCATTCATTCCCAAGTCAGGCTCATACATAATCATCATCATCGTCATCGTCGTCATTCATCCCACCCGGGGACAATAAGTGTAGATACAAGTGGGATTAGGGTAGATATACTTTGTAGGATCTTTGTGGGGAGGTTCGGTAGCTCTCAAGCGGCGACAAAATGGTACACAGAAAAGGATACACCGCCGGAATTCTTCATTTCAATGTCGATTTCATCTGTGGTCACGTGTCTCGCATGTTTCGAAAGTGATACAAACTTGACAGCTCGCCTACTTGACAAGTGGTGAATTTCAATAGGAATATTAGGATTTTCAAATGAAAACAGGATACGATGAAAAATTTCATTTTGATTTTAAACAGTAAAAAGTTCCGTAAAGCATGAAAACACTGAAAGAAAGCAACTGTCACATTTTGAGAAGAAATCGCTTAAACTTCGTATTCAAATTGCTAACATATTTCAGAGAAATTTACGTCCGTTCGTCACAGTCTGGTTGCACCGGTGCTAAATTTCGCCATCGGAATGGAACCACCGCCAGCGAGCAAGTAGCACAAAATCACAGTAAAATGGAACGACAAATCTCATAAACATATAACACCAAACAACAAGCACGAGAACAAACAACAAACAAATAACTCGTTCCGTACAAAACAGTGCCCTGTTTCGGGTCCTGCCGCCTCACCGGGCCCCGCTCCTTCTTCGCCTCGAACTTGAAGCCATGGATTTTCTCCGGCGAATGAAAAAAGGGGTTCCAAAAACTTTTCCATTTGCCCGACCCACGATAACGACGACTCCACAAGGATGGGTGGCAAAAACGCAGTCGAAGGAGGCGGGGGGGGAGGGGGTGGTAGAAACCGAAATAAACTGTATCCTTTAAAAGCGAGCATGATAATAATAAATTTATTCCTTTTTACGACCGCTCGTTCGCTGGCATTCGCAGTAACAATCTAACACAAAATCTTTACCGTTTCCTCCACGTTGTTGGTGGCTTCGCTGGAAGCACCACCACCGTCATCATCATCATCATCATCATCATCATCATCATCATCACCAACTGCAGCCAGGGCCGCTTTCGAAAGAGCTTTTCGCCTTTGTTGGCCATCCCCCCTATGGCTGCTCCCCAAACGTAGCGCTCCCTCCCTTCAATGAGAGCCCACATGGTGGAGAGGCGTGGTCAAACAAGCGAAACCAAACCCATTTACATACACACTACACTGTACAAACAGAAACAGAAACGACAACAACAGCAACAACAGCAGCAACAACATTTTTATGCTTGTACTTTGCAAGTTTCGCTTCGCCCACATGAAGGCGCTCCATCACAAGGCAGCATCAGCTCCCACCTACCTTTGGGACCACATGTTTATTTTAACTTGTAACAGCATCCAGTCGGTAGCCTACCTACATGGAACATCCCTTTGGGCTTTTCGCATGTCAAAGTTTGACGTTGCCATGTGAACAAGGACTGCCACCCACCACCAGCGAGGAGCGGGCGATGAGGCTACTTCTGTCGAATCAAATTTCCATCTTCGATACTGATCGACGGCTGTGACAGAAATTGCAACTTTCCCCAGTTTTCCCAGCCCCGGACAGACGACATGCAATATGTCACGTCTCCGTGTTTGTTTTTCCAGTTAATAGAAACGTGTAGTTACACCAAAGACAAGCAGACATTCAGCTGTTGGGTGGACTTTCAAGTGCTTTGTCTGCTTGTCTGTGCTCACACTACTTCGGGTGGAGTCTTTGGTCTCTCGTCGATAACGATTCCAATACAGGGATAGACGGTAGATAGCGCCATTCCCTCGGGTGTTGTGGAATCAATGTAGGCAGAACCACCCCGTTCTGTTGACAGGTGTGTGGCGCCGGTTTTGCCGGGTAGGTTTTGTCTGCTGCGTAATACCTATAGGTGTCTACGTGTCTATCTTCTTGGCAAGGCACTGTTTACCTTTGCAGTTTGTATCCAATCTGCATGTATATTTATGCCAACGGAGCCTACCGATGGTTACCGACAGCTGGTAATAAATATATTTTAACTCGAAGTATAAACAAACCATTCTCTAGACGCAAAGCCTTGGATTACCTTGAATAGAGACTGTATGGAAAATAAGTTATCTACATTTGTTTCCTTCAAATCAAATAAAAATAATATTTATACAAACAAAATTGATTGATCGTTAAACGCCATGACCGATGAAAAGATGGATGTCGGCATGCTCTTCAGCACTTTTCATGATCTTGGTGATCAGCTTGTGATCAAAATTATTGGAGTAGATCCTCCGTTTGAGGTTCACCCAAAAATGTCTTTCGGCCTTCGGTACAACATTAACCTTCAGCCGGCCCAACTCCTCCAGTGACCTCTTGGCATAATGGGCCAAGGCCAGGTTTGACCAAAGGACCACATCCTCCTTCACGTGATGTTTGTTGATGAAGGCTTCAATTTCCGGCAGCCACTTCTAAGTATACAATCAGTCTCAAAATTGAGCGTTCACCTCGCCAGTCTGGCGGAAGTAGGCTCAGATGTCCCTATACCTGTCTTACGCTGATCCGGCTCTGTACACGGTTCCCCATGAAGGGTCCTGTCAACCCTCGCATGGCCTCCTGCTTGCATAGACAACCATGGGATCACAATAGCGACTACTCCACGTGGGCTTGGATAGCGGCTGCAGGGGGGCCCAACAACATGGAGGAAACAAAGAAAGCCCAGGAGAAAGCGAATCCGTTCGCTAAAGCGCATAAAACGGTGGGATCTGGTGTGAGCGACACGTGCGGTAGTGCTACGGCATCGGAAGCATGTGTCACCAAGCTAGACGTGGCCATGGATGGGCCAGGACTCATCCGGGCCATGGATAGGATGCGGAAAACGCTTCCTAAAGTGTTGGAGGTGCTTGAGCAATTAGACGCGATTATTGACTTTACGTCATCGCGTAACAATATGGCGAAGGACCTCAAACTGAGCCTCCTTAGCCTACGCATGACAGTGCAGGCTGCATGCAAGTAGAGAGAAGAGCTGGAGGCCAAGCTCCTAGCTGAGCAAAGTGCCAAAGAGTTGGCACGGCTAGCAGCCAACGAAAGCATCCGTCTCGCTCGGAGAGTCCACCCCATCCATGGGGACGGGGACCTCCAAACGGGCTAGGCAGTACCCGGGCGAAACGGCACATGGCGCTTATGAGAAGCGTATTGAGTCGGAAGCCCCAGTAGGGAAGCGAACCTACGCGAACGTGGTCGGCTGTCCACAAAGAGAGGCCCCGGCGCTAAGCCCAGCGCGAAAAACGCGACATCCACCTCACGTGTTGTCTCAAGTGCCGAAGGGGGTCCGAGCGGCAGGGCCCCAACGACAACAGCCATAACTAGCAAAGAAGCAGACGCTAGTACTAGAAGGGGGCCGTGTGATGACCCCAGACGTGGCAGTGAAAGCCACTGGAATAAGGTCCGAAAAGCGTAACCGCGGAGAGACCTTCATCGTCAAGACCGAGGCGTCAAAATACTCGGAGGTCTTGAAAGCGATGCGCGGAGACGCTAAATTGGCAGGCCTAGGCGCCACGTGCAGAGTTTACACCGTACCCGCACCGGCGAGATGCTCTTGGAGCTAAAAAAGGAAAATAAGGCCCAACGCTAAAGGTCCCGGCATACAGAGATCTGGCAAGGCAGGCCTTAGGTGAGGGTGTAGAGGTACGCGCCCTCGTCTCGCAGGTGACGATCCAATTCAAAAACCTGGATGAGATCACCGAGGTAGACGAGATCTCCACTGCACAAAAGGAACAGTGCAAGGTCGAGGTTGCTGCCGCAGACATACGTCTGAGGAAGGGTCCACTCGGGACCCATGTGGCAACCATGAGGGTAGCGGCAGTCGACGCACCGCTGAAAGTGGCGAAGGTGAAGGTGGGATGGTTCATATGCCCACTAAGCCAACACCAGCCGCCAAAGACATACTTCAGATGCATAGAGAGCGCATAGAGGCACATGTCCTTGGAGTGCGGGATTGCAAAGCTCCCCCCAAATGCTTGATGTGCGCCGCGAAACGATAAGCACGTCATGGAGGGGGGGAGGTCACGTGCCCAACCGCTAAGGGTATTCCACAACAAGCCAACCGTAATGCAGGTAACCCAACTAAACCTGAACCATTGCGAGGCCGCCCAGCAACTGCTGTGTCAGACAGTTAGCGAGTCGGCATCGGATATCGCCATTATTTCCAACCCATACCGTATCCCAGCCGGCAACGGGAACTGGTTTGCGGGCAGGTCCAATATGGCGGCAATATGAACGACGGGCAAGTACCCGGTTGAGGAGGTTGTGTCTACCACAAACGAAAGCTGCACGGTTGTAAAAGTGAAAATGGAGTATTCTTCTGCAGCTGCTACGCACCGCCAAGATGGTCGATCGAACAGTTTTCCATTATGCTCGATCGGATGTCAACGGAGCTAACTGACCTGAACCCGTTGGTAATAGCGGGGGACTTCAACGCTTGGGTGCTTGAGTGGGGAAGCCGCCTTACCAACCCCAGACGCCAGGTTCTTCTGGAGGCCTTGGCTAGGCTCAATGTGGACCTAGCCAACGTGGGTACCAAGAGTACCTACCATAGAAACAGAGCGGAATCGATCATCGATATAACATTCAGCAGTCCTGGGCTGCTTAGCAATTGAAGGGTGGACGATGGCTACACCCATAGTGATCACTTGGCGGTTCTTTATTGTATCGTCCACAATACAAGACAGCGTGTGGAAGGAGAAGCATTAATGTAGAGACCTTTAAAGAGGCGCTTGAGAGGGAACGAAACTTACCCGAAACTCAGAAACCTTGCGGCGAACGACTCGTTGTGACACTTACACGAGCGTGCGATGTGACCATGCCGAGGGATGTCAAACCGAGGAATGGAAGATCGCCGGTGCATTGATGGACAGAGTCGATTGCCGACCTCCGAAGAACATGCCTCCACGCAAGACGGAGAGTGCAAAGAGCGCGGTCAGACGCCGAGAAAATTGAGCGTAGAGGGGCGCTAGTCACCGCGAAGGCCACACTAAATAGGCAGATAAAGGCCAGCAAGCGAGCCTGCTTCGAGGGTCTGTGAGAGAAGGCCAATACGACGCCTACCGGGTAGTAATGGCCAAAACCATAGGATCGGCAGCTCCAACCAACGGTTCATCAGAGTTGCTGCAGGTGATCGTTGGGGGACTCTTTTCGAGCCACGACCCAAGTCCATGGCCGCCGTAGATTTTTCCCAAGACCAGCGTTCTAATATCCCAGACCTTACTGCTGTCATAGCGGAGAAAAGGTAGACGGCTCAGCCAAGCACCCGTGACCACGTGGGCATTGATAACGGCACAACGGGGGCCAGCGACGAGGCGACGGTGACGAATGAGGAACTCATTGCGATAGCAAAGTCGCTAAAGGTGAACAAAGCGCTGGGACCGGATGGTATTCCAAACCTGGCCATCAAGACGGCTATCTTGCTGGATCCCGAAATGTTCAGGGTGGTGATGCAAAAGTGTCTGGACGAGGGCGTCTTCCCGGACGCCTGGAATATGCATGACCTTGTGTTGCTACCAAAGACAGGGAAGCCACCAGGAGATCCACCGGCATATAGACCTATATGTCTGTTGGATACAGCGGGTAAGGTGCTCGAGAGGGTAATCCCCAACAGACTGACAACGTACACGGAGGGAAGCCGACAGTGGATGCTATCCTGTCCGTCACCAAGAGGCGAGGAGTACGCTACTGTGCAGTGGTGACCCTTGACGTGAGAAATGTGTTCAAAAGCGCCAGTTGGGTGGCTATCGTCGACTTACTCCAACGCCTTCAGGTTCCTGGGTACCTGTACAAGATTCTTGGAAGTTGCTTCCAGAATCGCGTATTGGTATACAAAACAGAGGCAAGCCAAAAACGTGTTCAGATCACCGGATTCGATCCTGGGTCCGGTGTTATGAAACACGATGTACGATGAGGGACTACGGCTTGAGTTCCCCGCCAAACGGGGTGAAGATAGTCGGGTTCGCAGACGATATCACCCTGGAGATATGTGGTGAGTCCATCGAAGAGGTCGAGTTAACGGCCTCGCACTCCATCGGCATTGTGGAGAGATGGATGAGTTCCAGGCAATTGGAGCTAGCCCACCATAAGACTGAGGTTACGGTGGTGAATAATCGGAAATCGGAGCAACATGCGACGATCAGTGCAGGTAACTGCACAATAGAATCGAAGAGATTCTTGAGGTATCTTGGGGTCACGATCGACGATAAGCTGTCCTTCATCAGTCACGTCGATTACGCCTGCAAGAAAGCCTCTATGGATTTATCGGCATTATCACGCATGATGTCGAATAGCTCGGCAGAGCAAGGGAGTAAGCGGAACTCCTGGTCAGTGTCGCCCTGTCCATACTTAGGTACGGTAATTAAGCTAGAGAGTACGCATAGGCTTATGTGCCTAAAAGTGGTTAGTGCATACTGAACGGCATCAAGCGAGGCGGTCTGCGTCATAGCGGGGATGATGCCAATAGGCATGGTCAAAAAATAAGACGTAGAGTGCTTCAAACAACGTGGAACAAGAGGTATTCGGAAGACTACTAGAGCCGCATCCATGGATAAGTGGCAAAGGGAATGGAACAACTCCACCAAAGGTCGGTGGACCCATCGACTAATCCCGGAAATAATCGGGTGGGTTGGTACTCGACACGGTGAAGTTAACTTCCACTTAACGGAGATATTGTCTGGCCACGGCTGTTTTAGACAATACCTGCACAAATATGGGCATGGTCAGAAGGGTGAAAAACGAGCTCGATCAGAAACCGAGATTTGAACCGCGGCCGCCAATGTGACGGCTTTAGATAATAACCATTCAGTTCACGCGTGGTGATCAAGAAGGACAAACCTGATGAGAGGGAGAGGGAGTCCGAAACACTTGACAGTGGCATTCCAATAGTGGCCAATGGCGTTGCGGCATTCTGTGGAACCGACTCGCCCATATTGAAAAGTTGTTGATCGTTCAACAAAAACCCAATGGTTGCTTTGACTGTCGAGGCACTAAAAGATACAGAGATAAGTTTGTTTCTGTACTGTTTATTGTTATTATTCATCAGCAGGCTGGATGTAGCCCCAATGATGTTCCGTTATTCCTGCCGGCAAAAAACGAAGAAAACCTTCGACGAAGCGCATCTCGTGGGATATGAAAATCGAAGACAGATGCCACTCTGTTGAACATTCTCTGTAGTCCGGAAATCGCACCATGTACTCCATATTTTATTCGATACAGAGGCAGCACTAACATGAGATTGTTGCGAAGCAGTCAAGGTTGAACAAACTGGTTTATTTGCCTCAGGAGAGCCTCGCAATCTGTCTTACCCTGCAGAATATCGGCGACGATCAAGGCTCTGCTTGTGTATCTTCTTGTCCGGAGCAGCTCTAGGTTGATTAGTAGGCAACGGTGTTCGTAGCTGGGTAGCCGAATGGGATCATTCCAAGGTAGTCTACGAAGCGCAAAACGGAGAAAGCGACGCTGAACTGATTCGATTCTCTCAGCACCGTTGTTGAAGTTTGGGTTCCAAACTTCATCGTGTCGATCGTACCAGAGAACAATAGAGTGATTTCAGACAGTAGATGTCGGAGAAGTTCTTAGCTATCCTAAATATGAACCCTAAGGTTCTAGACGCTTTATCAACAATATATGTGATGTGTTGCCTGAAGGACAGCTGCGAATCTAAGATCACACCCAGGTCGATTGACGAACCAAGCTGGTCGTAGTTGAACAAAATCGGTTGCTTTTTTCGTGAAAACGTGATAGCGGAGCACTTGGAAGGGTTCACTACCATTCGGTTCAAATGGCATCAACTGGCGAACGCATTCAGCTGACGTTGAAGAAAGTGGCAGTCATCAATCGAGCAGATTCGTAAATAGATTTTGAGGTCATCCGCATACGATAAGCGAGGACCTTCGATAACCAGATGCACGTCATTGAAGTAGAGTATGAAAATCAACGGTCCCAGGTGGCTTCCTTGAGGTATACCTGATGTGGCGGAGAAGCTAGCTGATCTGCAATCTCCTATGGCAACCATTAGTTGGCGACCCGTGATTTACGAGCGGAACCAACTTAGAAGATTAGACCTTAGACCAAGCCTGTCGAGTTTAGCAACCGCAATGGCATGATTTAACTTGTCGAATGCCACAGATAGGTCGGTATATGCAACGTCCGTCTGAACGGGATCAGTCATGCTTTCGATATGGAGCCTTGTCTTGAGTGCTCACGAAGCAGAGGTCTAAACTGCGGCTATTTTCGTTTACTACATAGTTGATTTGAGAAAGCATTGCTGCGCTATAGTTGTGTAGGAGATCAACAGCACCTGCATGAAATGTAGACGACGTTGATATCGTAGCACGTAACTTTGAGACGATGGCGGAAACGTACATCAGACTTAAGGCTGAAGCTGGAAGGATTGAGCTTGTGATTAATGCGTTGAAAAGAAAATACATGAAGGTAAGAGGCTCACGAGAAGACAATATTAGCCTCCCAGCACGAGTTCAGATCAACGGTGATGAAATCGAGGTAGTAGACGAATTCGTGTGTCTGGGCTCATTGGTGACCGCCGATAACGACACCAGCAGAGAAATAAAAAGACGCATTATGGCTGGCAATCGTGCCTACTTTGGACTCCGAAGGACGCTAAGATCGAACAAAGTTCGCCGAACCACAAAGTTGGCCATCTACAAGACATTAATTAGACCGGTAGTCCTCTACGGCCACGCAACATGGACATTGCTAGTGGAGGACCAACGCGTCCTTGGAGTCTTTTGAACGGAAGGTGCTGCGAACCATCTACGGTGGAGTGCAGATGGAAGACGTGGAGGAGGCGAATGATCCACGAATTGCACCAATTGCTGGGAGAACCTCCCATCGTAAACATCGCAAAAATCAGTCGACTACGATGGGGTGGGCATGTCGTAATAATGTCGAACGACAGCGCTGTGAAAATGGTTCTCGAAAACGAACCGACAGGTACCAGAAGAAGAGGCGCGCAACGAGCAACGTGGATCGATCGAGTAGAAGGCGGCCTGCGGATCCTCCGCAGACAGCGAAGCTGGCGAATGACAGCCATGGACCGAATAGAATGGAGACAACTTCTGTGTACAGCAGAGGCCACGCCGGCCTTAGTCTGATTGGTAAGGTAAGGTATGACATGTAGATTCGTCAGGATCTGGATCTAGAAATCCGCTATGGGATGGCCTCCACGAAACGTCAGGCAAATATGAAGTTGAATCCTAGAGGGTTTGAGCTGTTTAGTGGAATACCTGTAACTAGAAATTAGAAGAAGAATTAGTATCTTCCATTTAATTCCAACTACCTTTGCTTATCTTCGACAGATACGCGTATTTCGTCTACAATGTGCAGACTTCTGCACATTGTAGACGAAATACGCGTATCTGTCGAAGATAAGCAAAGGTAGTTGGAATTAAATGGAAGATACTAATTCTTCTTCTAATTTCTAGTTAAATATGAAGTTGCCGAAAACGAATATCTAGTCAACTGGAGTCGCACTCCCGAGCAGACCGGCAGTGAGTATCAGTGAGATCACAATCCCGAACTCGACCAGGGCGCAAAGAAATATTGTGCGATCACCTAGATTGATAGCCGTCCAAACTTGCTCCACACTGCTCCATAAATCGTTCTCGATGGCCCTCGCCTCCAATCCGCAGCGGACAGCAACAAGAACACCTCCACCAGATTTTTTCTGGCTGTTGCTGAAATTTCGATCCCAACAAAAAGCTTCATAGTCAGGACCAAGAACCTTACTGAAAGGCGTTCGGGGATCGAGCCACGTTTCGCATAGGGCAATGACGTCATAGCGAAGATCCGATACAGCTAGTCGGTACTCTTCAACATCAGAATTCAGTCCCCCGGCGTTTTGGTAATAGATCATGACGTCCTGCTTACGGCACGGAATCGAGCAACCGGTCTACTCGCCATATTGAATGGGATTGGAAGACCCCCTCTCCACATCCGATAGCAGGTTCCGGGTTCCTGGGATCAGGACTTACAGTGACACGAGGATTAACGTGTGTGTGTGTCCAATCTAACACCCACCGGCCGACAGTGGTATTATGGAAGAAATCTGTTTGCCATTGTGTTTTTTTTTACCTGGCCAATGCAAGCAGCTTTAATCCGGGAGTTAGAAATTGCTAGCTCTATTGCAGATCCAGTAACCCATTTCAGAATGTCTGGAGAGTCACACCGATTCCCCATACTTTCACACGCAATAAGCCCCGCATATAAACATGACCGTTTTCATGTGGATAACGGTAGAGTTAGCATACTTCCAGGTTAAAAAAAAATCAAACCTGGTGCGTATATATTGTATAAAATTGTTATAACTGGTTAGGTCTCACCATAAATCGCTGGTCCGCTATAAGACTCACTCTTCTGGAATTGCGTTGTTCCCTTTGCTATAGCCTCACCATCTTTGTTTGTTGAATTTTCTCCCCTTATTAGTAGTGTTTTGTTTGAATGTTCTCTTTTGTTTCTTCTCGTGTTCGTAGTATTACCTAAAATAATTTAAATCAAAATTATATGAGTCGTCACACCATAAATAAATTATTCTATTGGTGCTGTTTGAGTTCCAGTAATATAAATGTGT
Organism: Aedes japonicus; assembly: GCA_034211315.2. Classification (NCBI taxonomy): domain Eukaryota; kingdom Metazoa; phylum Arthropoda; class Insecta; order Diptera; family Culicidae; genus Aedes; species Aedes japonicus. The sequence goes on from JASCZW010008860.1 coordinate 20,440, forward strand.
TTGTTTTATGTGCCCAACGACATTGCTTCATGTTATGGTTCATGGAGAAATGGCATTTTTTCCCTACTCTCTTTATTATTAATTGTATATGCGTTATTGTTATTTTTCTTTTTCAAATCAGCTTGTTTCCTAAGCTATCTTCTTTAGTCTTTGCCTTATAGTCTTCTACTCCTTACTCTGACTCCATCTTCACTACCAATTATTTTATAAATATCCTCGGCCTAAATTTTTTAAATTTATCTTTATCTTTCACAATTCTACTGCATTCCTCTTCTTTTATATTTGGTAGCTTGTGTTTGTCTTCCTTAACTGAATCGTTCCATGTTTTTGCCGGTCTACCTCTTTTTTTGTTGTTACACCTAATCTTTTCTGCTTTTTTTAGCGGGTGGCCATCGGGTCTCTCTGTATGTATCCCGAATAGCCTATTCTCATTACTCGAACTTTTTAACTGCAGTTTTACCAGCTATGATACTGTTAATCTCCCTTTTGGTCTCTCCCTACTATATTTTAACATTTCTTTTGGGATTTGCATTTCATATCTTGTTATTGACCTTCTATTTTTTTTACTAAGGCTGCTGCTTTAAGGCCGCAAGTCAAAGCAGGAGAGATTACTGTTTTATACATTAATTTTGTTAGGTTCCATGGTGGTTTATATCTCTTTATTAATTTTATCATTACTTTGCTACTCCTTACTGCTAATAACCATCTATTCCTGGTTGTTTCTGGTCTGTTCAATGTATCTGATAGATATGTTCCAAGCTATTTTATATTGTTTACCACATCGTACTCCTCTTTATCTATCATTACTGATTTTGGGATGTTTCTGTCTGACATTGGTTCTCTTATCATAACTTGGCTTTTTTTATTGTTTATCTGTAGTCCTATTTTTTATAATTCTCTTTTAAGTATCCTAACAAAAATTTCTACCTCCTTTAGCGCTGGTGCTATGATTAAAATGTCATCTGCAAACACTAATATTACCGGTAGATTATCATTATGGTATTCCAACAAATTTACTCTTGAATATTTTATTTTTACTTTTCTTAACACATCTGGAATCATAAGTATAAATATTTATGGTGATAGTGGACATCCTTGTTTTATACCTATCATTTTGGTCTTTTCCTTTGTGCGTATTCCATCCCATAATAAACATGTTTTTGCTGGATTAAGTGCTTGCATTACTCTGTTTCTTACGTGTTCTGGTACTGAAAGATTCTGAAGCACTTTTAGGGTCGAGTCTAATCTTACATTGTCAAAAGCCTTTTTTAAATCTATCGATGCTACTATTGGCTTTTCTCCACCATTCCATCTTTCTTCTAAACATCTCCTGGCATAAAACATTTGATCGTCTGTAGACGTATTTCTAATGGACGCAGCTTGATGATAACCAGGGTCTCCTGCATTCCTTAGTATCTCCATTTACCATTTTGCGTAGATTTTGTACCCTATATTACATAAACTTATCCTTCTAAACTCTTGTGTTTCTTTAGCTGCTTTACATTTTGAAATTGGTATCTGGATTGATTGTTTCCATTGATCTGGAATTTCATTTGTTTCCCATACCTTCTTTATTATTTGATACAATTCCTCTACTGTTTCTTCGTTAGAATATTGTATATATTCATTTTTTATTCCATCCTGTCCTGCTGCTTTTCCGTTCGATAGATTGCTGATTATATTGTTGATTTCTTCCTTACTTTGTTATAATTTCATTATGCTTTCCTATTTCAAGTGGTTTCCCTTCAGATTTATCTAATTCCTCCATCCATTTTTTCATCGGCATGTTTGGTTTTTTTGACTCTTTTCTAGGCATAAATTGTTTTAGAAACTTATATGATTTTTTATCCTTTCTCCTATCTCGTAGTCTTTTTATTTCATTGTAAAATTTAACAATTTCTTTTTCATCGTGTTCCTTTACTTTGATTGCAAAATCTTGTCTTCGTATATTTATGTTTTGCCTAAACCATTGTGTTTCCATGCCCAGATCTTTCGCTTGTCTCATTTGTTTGCTTGCCTTCATCAGACTTGTCATTTTTCTTTTTTAATACTTTTCTTGCACTAACCGTTAAATTTTCAGTAAAAATTTCGTATGCTTTTGTAGTATCTAAATTTTCCACCTTAACTGGCCTGCAGTTTCCTAATTCTTCTTAATTTTTTTATTGTTTTCTTTGTTTTTTAATGCACTAGGCTGTAATTTTTTTTTTGTACTTTTTGTTTTCTGACTTCATCTTTTTGCGTTGTATAAATTCCTTCTTTCATTATTTTGTGATCACTCTGAATTTCTGTCCATGCAGCCCTAATAAATTTTATCTTCACCATCGATTCTTGTGCTACAATGACATGTTCAATTTGTGATGAAGTTCTTCCATTGGACCATGTGACTAACACTGACTCATCAAATCTCATTAAAATTACTATCATTTTATGGATTGCTAAAAGATTTTTCATGTATTCCCCATTTTCATTTGTATTAACATGTCCTATGAATTTACCTAGCCTCTTAATTTCCTCTTCATCTGAATCTACTGACCCAATCTGAGAGTTGAAATCTCCTATGATGATAGCTCTGTTTTTCCTGGGGTGTAATTTTGCGAAAAAAGAATGTGCATTTCTGTTCTACCGATTGATCTTTGTATTCCATTATAGCTGACATAATGTTTTTATAAACATCCCTCGCAGTGACACGAGGATTAACGTCGCCCAAAATTCTAAAAATTTGATCGGTATCAGGCGGCGAATGCTCAATATATTGATTGTAGTTGCCTGTAGAAGCAAGCTGGTAGTCCCCAGATCCACATCCAGTCACAGGTCTCGGACGACTATGCCGAACGCTGGCAGAAATCGGCACGACTGGGCTAGAGGGACCAATGACTTCCAAAGTGCGGTCTATTGTGCGTCCCAGATTTAGACAGCAAGGCCGAGGATGAACATTGATAGCATCAGATACCATTCGACTTGGTTGTTCACTGGAAATCAGGAATGCGTCAGGAACAAAAATCTGTGTGCTAGCAGCCACTTGCACACACTTGTAAGGCTGCGTTTATACCGTCAAACGCTTTGTGAATCATGATGGGCAAAATTAACTTTTCTGAATCCTGCGGACTTCTCAAGATATGATTGTAAAAGCTGCAATTGCAATTTCTTTGCCACCAGAGTATTTCAAGCATGAAGGCGGGAATCCACTTCCAATTAACCTGAAAAGTTGTTCTTTCTGAAGTTCTCACATAACCATCAAGACTTGTCTTCTCCTAATTGTGGAAACATCAGTGGTGTTAAAATACACCGGTCGAATTTTCACTACAATTGAAAAAAAACCAGTCCAAGTGTTCCGCTAATACTGTTAAACAACTAAACAAATTCTTTCAAACATCTCCCAATAGTAGATTCATCCCTATGCCACAGGGACAGGAGTTCCAGCAAAATCATTACACTCAGTAAATCCTATTATCGGCCTGAGCACTGTGGAAAGTAGTGATACATATTTATAGAGAAAACAAAAAGCGACTCCCACACTCTTCATCAATTCAACCATGGCCTGCTGTGCTACGATGGAGCCTGCAGCGAAAATCCCATTTCACAGACAGGCACCATTGAGAGTTGCTATCATCGAATGGCAACAGCAGCAGCAACAAACAACAACAACAACAACAAGGACCGTCCACCGTCCGGGACCGCGGACCCCGGCGAGGGTACCTGTTTTCATTTGCTGCGGTCGTGCTATCAACATCAACAGCCACACAGAAGAACATCCTTTCACCCTCTCCCCACCAAACAACCAAGCCGCCCGAAGAACGAGGACGACGCTTTGTAAGTTCATCACAGAACAGGAACGAGCGGCCGTATCGAGGAAATGGGCAGAGTGGCGGAAAAGCTCTTTTCGCCCATTATCATTCGAGGTTCGCTTTTCACTGCGGCCGGCGACGCTACATGGAGTGTAGGATATAACCGTGACTCGTCTCTGGACTGGGCATGGGTTTGTGAACGAGACGGGAGGCGGAGGGTGGGTTCAGGGCAGGTTTGCTTTTGTGGTGAAAGATAAAAGAAAACTACTCCCGGTGGAGCTCGTTACAGGAAAATATTAAAAATGGTTCTGTATGGTATCTGTGAATATGAAATGAAAAATGAATAGCGAGAGCAGTGGCAGCACAAGTAGGTTCCAAACCATGCCAACGCACGAGAGGTATTCAGATCCTCGGAGCTCCGGCAACCGGCGTTTGAATAGGTGATAGAAGCTGAGGCAGGAACCGACGCAGAGCTTCCGGGAGTGATTTTGCACCAGTCGGGGATGAGTTGGTGAAAAAAAAGAAGTATGAATAGGGCTCAGAGTGCTGAGGAGGAGAGATGGAGCATTTTGGTGAAAGTATGGTCGCTTTTAGAAATGAAATATTACGACAAAGAACTACTGGTGCTCAGGTAGTGTGGGAGATCCTGTCGGAGAAAATGGCAGCATATGAAAAGTGAACTTCATTTGATGGCTCTTGACTGGGAGATGGTAAGAGAATTAAAACGAAACCTTTATGGGATATGCAAGCAGATGTCCTTTTAAGATTTCAGAATTCATCAATTCATACTCTTGAAAACAGACGCTTTAAAATTGAATTACTGTTCAAACTTTACATGGGTCCGATTCCATCAATGATTACCACGGTAATTAACCTGTAGATCATTTTTCCTCCAGAAACACAACCGTGAATAAACTTCTTGACTTCATTAAACTCTCGTTAGAAAGATTGAACTGTTTTTTTTTTCGATTTCCGTTATCTCTCTAATGCCCATAATCACATAATGACTCTTGAGAAATCTTCCCCTCGATGGACTGAATAGTAAATGAACTGATTGCACATTTGCACCCTTCGGGAGGGTGAATATGTTTAAAGATGTTCCGTAGGCGAACCTTTGTATGAATACATGTTACAGTCGACACCCTTCTTGTTGCTGCATGTTGTTTGCTCAAACGCGGTTGTAGTTGGTTTAATCGTGTCAAGATAGGGTTGATTCTACTTTTGCCCGAAAACACGCTTTTCATCAAACAAGCTGGATAGAACAGCGGTACAACATATGTGAGTTGTTATACGGATACCGGGATATAGCTTTCTGTATTATCTAGCCATTGAATTTCATTAAATGAAATTAAGTTTGTTCGTTAAAATGGTAACAAAACACTGATTTTATTTCTATTTCATTTCATTACTTGTACAAGGATAAAAAGAAACATTGAATTTTCTGCGTTATCTAATGCACATAAAGGGAATGCTAGATTTGGCAAAAATCAATGGGATATTTCATGTAAACTTGAGCCAGATAACGCCTGAATCTAGCCTGTAGTATGCAAGATTGCAAACACTGTTGTATGGCGCATGGAATATTGCAAACAATTTCGTTGTTTACGCCTCCTTTGGTGTGGAATTCAACGAAGGGAAATTTTACGCGCCTGTTAAAACTAATTTCTGTGTAACGTTATGCATAGGACAGACATACCATAGACCAACTCTTATGCCTGGTACAGACATACAACGCTGACCATTGTACAAACTGTCAAATACTTTAACTCGAGTATTCAAAAATACGTACTAGACTAAAGGAATACAACGCTGTACGTTGTATGTCTGTCTGAGCTTTAGACCAGTAGGTCCCGAACTAATAATGAACTCACACGAACACACTCACAAAAATTCGGTCAAAATAACACAGCAAATCAAAACAAAGGCACAAATATGTATAACAAGGTGCTGGATTCAAGGTGTACTTCAGACCAAGGGATTCTACAACAGTGAACCAATTTCAAATCACTAGTTGCATATTCATTGTTGGACGAACATACAACGTACAGCGTTGTACTCCTTTAATCTAGTACGTGTTTTTAGTACTGGATTAAAGTATTTGACAGCTCGTACAACGGTCAGCATTGTATATCTGTCATAAGTATGATACACGCTCGTTAGTAATTACTCAAAACTGCCCTGGTAATTACTCAAAACGAAGTGCCGAATTCCAATCCATGATTTCAATCTATCCATAGATTTACAAAATTTAAAGTTTTCGACACTTCCGTCTCAATTTGTGACACTTGTCGAAAACAATCAACATATCATTAAAAATAAAATAAAAAATCAAATTAGATACTGAGTAATGTTTACTCAAATTTTGATTTGTGACCTAGTTAATCATAAATGAATAACTTTATAGTTACTCTAATAAAGATAATTCCAGTTTTAACAAAACTGAGTCGTTTTCTACTGCGTGATTGAGTAATGTTTACTCTTATTTTGAAAGGTGACCTAGTTAATCAAGAAATGAGTCAATTGCTCTAATTAGGGTAGTTCACGTTTAACGAAATTGAGTCGTTTTCCACTCAGTTTTCAGTAAATACATACGAGCGTGTACACTTTTTTTTATTTCATTTTACTCAATTTTTGAGTACAATTGTATACTATCTCTTTTTCTCTCACAGAAATGTTACTCAATTTTCGTAAAAAGTGGATCTACTCAAAAATTGAGTTAATCGACTTTTAACGAAAGCACAGAGAACATACATCCAAGCTGGGTACCCTCAGTGTGTAAATTTCTGTAACTACCATTTGAAAATTACAGCTCGTTTTCTGCAATTTTTGGTGAATCGTATGTTGATATGGCGCCACTTGCCAGCCACGAGATGTGATAGTCTGTCATTTTAGTTTAGCGAAACCTGGACTAGGCGGCGTTGTTTTCCAACGGTTTGCTTTGATAATTTACAGTAAATTGGAAGAAAAAATATTCGAGCCTGGATGACTGTTCTCTGTGACGAAAGTTAAGTAACATTTCCGTGAGAGAAAATGAAGATAGTACACAACTGCTACTCAACAATTGAGTAAAATGGAGCGGGAGTGTAGGGCCAATTATCGAGTCTGAGTCGACCGTCACTTTGCTGAGAGGTATATTCAGCGCCTAGGGCGAATCTGCTTTGTAAGCAAACACTTTGCCTGCTAATTTAACGTAAATTCCCATGAAATTGAATATATCAACGGATAGAATGCAGCTCTTCTTCCTTAAAGAGTGCTTAGTTTATATTTATGACCTTTTGTTCAGGAGAAAATGACTACGAAAGCCAATGTTTACAAAAGCAGATTCGCCCTTATCTAATGTTGGCGCTGTATTTTGCTATTACAGATGACGAGATCAAAGAAATTTTGTCGAGTTGGTCGACTCAATCGATTGCCCGAAAACAAGTGACTGATCTGTCACATTTGGCCAAATAAGATTTTGTTTTGCTGTGCGTTTTTTTTAGCAATGCAAGTAATACACTAAACGGTTACTAAACTGTCACTAAACTAAACTAGACGAGACTACACATGCAGAATCAATCATAGTAACCCATGAGTCAGCAGACAAAATTTGACAGCTCTATCTGTCGAACCCTAACCGTGATGGCAAAAACAGTGAGGCAACTCCGTTCTGAAGTGTGCGCGTTTAAAGAACGGCACCCCACCGCGTCGAAAACGGACATCGTGAAGGACGTGAGCTCCGAGGTGAAGTTCATTTCACACACCAAGTTCCCCAAAAAAGTGCTGCTGTGGATGACAATCAGCGAGAAGGGGATGTCAAATCCGCTCTTGTTTCGCTACGGACTAGCTGTGAACGGTGAAATTTATAGTACGAAATGCCTGCCGGAAGTTGCATCATTCATCGAGAAATACCATAAGAGCACTACTCGAAGCGATCGTTGGAGGAAATGGAGCGGCTGAATATCGATATGGTACCCAAGTCGGCGAATCAACGTCCCCCATCTGCGTCCCATCGAGAACTTCGCGATAGTCCTTCAGAGAAGTTCTTCACAAAACTTCGGGTAAGTCCTTCAGAGAACTTCGTGGAAGTTCTGCAAAGAACTTATTGAAAGTTCCTCAAAGACCTTCAGGGAAGATCTGCAGAGAACTACAGGAAAATTCTGCTGGGAACTTCAGGAAAGTTCTGTAGAAAACTTCAGGAAAGTTCTGCAGAGAACTTCAGAGATGTTCTTCAGAGAACTTCAGGGAAGTTTTGCAAAGAACTTCATGGAAATTCTTCAGAGAACTTCAGAGAAATTCTGCATAGAATTTCAGGGAAGTTCTTCAGAGAACTTCATGGAAGTTCTTCAGTGGATTTCAGGGAAGCTTTACAGAGAACTTCCGGAATGCTTTCCGAGAAATCTAGGGAAGTTCTTCATTGAACTTAAGAGAAGTTCTTCACCCAAACTTCGGGAAAGTCCTTCAACGAACTTTATGGAACAAAGTTGAACAAAGTTCGCCAGAGCTCTTCAGGGAAGTTCTGCAGAGAACTTCAGGGAAGTCTTCAAAGAAGTTCAAGGAATTACTTCAGAGAACTTCATGGAAGCTCTTCAAAGAATTTCAGGGAAGTTCAGCAGTGAAATTCAGTAATGCTTTTCAGGGAAATTCAGGGACGTACTTTAGAGAACTTCAAAGAAATACTTCACAAAACTTGCACTTGGGTTGGAATAGCAAAAAGAACAAATTTTATTTTCTCGCTTAAATACTATTACTTTTCTGATCCTAACATTGGGTCTCAAGCCCAGTTGGTGGCCGCACGGAGACTCAAACAACAATCAAAGTGATGAGCTTTTGAAATTAATCTTGGAACTCTGAGTTTTTCTTACTTCTACGTCTAAGCACCATTTCCGTGAATCCTAGAGGGTTTGAGCTGTTTAGTGGAATACCTGTAACTAGAAATAAGAAGAAAAATTAGTATCTTCCATTTAATTCTAACTACCTTTGCTTATCTTGACAAATACGCGTACTTCGTCTACAATGTGCAGACTTCTTCAGTGTCTCGTACTAATAACTCGACTTAAAGAAAACCATCGCCACCTGCCGTATATATACTATTTTCTAAATACAAAGCGTTTACCTATCATTATTTTGCGTATACCTATCTTATTATTATTTTGTTTATACCTATCCTGAGTCAAAAACAAATGTACTTAATATCTACCTCACTTTTTTCCATCTATACCTAACCTACTTATTGTGTAGCAGCGGGTGCTCCGCTTCGTCGGGTTTGATGTCGTTTGGGTATTAAGTTGAAGAGCCATGTGTAACCGTTGTCTTGGTCTTTGTTTAGTACATTTGTGTTCTGTTGTTTGTTTATTTCTGCGACGTCTAAAGGGTGTAGATGTAGTCCGGAATATTGTGATGTCATTCGTCGCTATGTCGTGATTTTCCGTGAAGATGTGTTCTGCGACTGTTGATTTGAAGTTATGTGAAATTCCTTTCTCGTTCTGTTTGACAGCCTTAGTCACCTCCGCTAGATGCTCCTTGAACCTTGTTCCATTTCCGTACATTTGCACTTGAAATATGAACATTTACCATCCAGTTATGTAACTTATGAAATTAGTGTAGGATTTCAAGAAGTATAGAAAGAAACTACCCAGAACTCAAAACCCAAAAGGAGACTTCCCAGAGCTTCAGGAAGATACTAGATAGATAGATCGCGTTATTCCGAGAGTCGAAGTGTCGTAACTCTTCTTGGCAAATCAAACCACTGCGGCGAGGCTTTTCTCACTTCACCAAGTGACAAGAGTTACTTCGACTGTCGGAATAACCCTCCTTCTCGTCGGGCCTTGCTGTAATTAGAGGCCTTGCTGAGATTTAGAGTAGCAATGCAGAATCTACTGTAACAATTTTGTGGCCAAATTTGAGAAGCCACAGATCGAAAAAGCGAGAAGAACAATGTTTTTGACGTAGGACACGCCGTTGTTTTCTATTCTGGGGTATAATTTAAAAAAAAAACAAATCTATTGTGACCGTCACGGAAAGTGGTCAGGTTTTGAGCGTTAATAACTCGGTCGTTTCTTCAAACATTTTCAAAAAAATTGCCCCAATAGATCGAAAACTATTGATTTTTAACACTAAGCTATTGAATATAACGCTCATATAAAATAATGTCTTATGATTTCGTTTTGCAAAGTAAATCTGCAAAAGACCAAATATTTCCCTATCACAGACTTCAAACGTTAGTAAGGGAGAACTAATATGCAGAAGTGAACAAAATATAAGGGGTACACCTTCGCAAAATGAATCATTCGCTCGGCAGCCTTGGGGCAGTTTAAAGCGGCAGTGAGCCAGTATTAAATTGGCAGCTGGCAATGACAAGTACCCGAGCAGAATTGAATAACTTGATAAGTAGTCTTGGTATTTATGGGCTCAGATTGAGAGGAAAAAAAAAACCTGAGGATAATACCAGAAAATTGTTCCCACAATGTTATGCAAATACCAAATTGAGGTAAAACAATACCAAAATAGTTCCTCTAAGGTATATCCAGGTATCCGAAATAACAAGTTTTGTAATTCAGGAGATATTTTGCTTGCAATTCTTAGGTATTTTGTTTAGGTATTTTACCTCTTAAGGGGGGATATACAGTTAGAACGTGAAAAAAAATCATTTTTGAATAAAAAATTTCAAGGGGAAGTTTTTACTCAAATTAATCGAAACTTTTTTACAATTATAAGTGTATCTATGTGGTATACAAAATTTTTTTTTTTAATTTTTCCAACAAAACATCGGCCGTTAGAGTGCGTTGAAAAAGTCGTTGTATTTTGCTTGTGCCGGCTTGTCTGGTCACAGTTTTGATCTTAAACCTGCTAACTCAAAAAAAATACATTAATGACATTTACTAGATGAATTGAAAAAAAATAAAAAAAAACTTTGCACTTTTGGCGTAACTTTTTTTTTTTAAATTCACATTTTTTCCGCCATTTTTCCATACTTAATAATAAAATATTACAATAATTTTTAACTTATCTAGAAGGTACTACTATAATAAAGAAATCCTATGAGGTCAAATATAAAGCCCAGGTAACCAATAAGCATTAGCATATGTAGTAAAACAACCCTAAATCTGCATGTCTGATGCTACAAGCATTATATTAGCACTATATCCGCATCTTGAATGTTATCGGTTGTGAAGTTGGATTTCAAATGCTATTTAAATGCTTGTAGCCAGTAATAAGCATTTCGAGTGCAAAATAACCTTGATGAAGCATTATTATGCATTGCAGTAAAGCAGCCGTATATTGCGCCAAAGGCGGTACATTAATATTGCATTTAAAGTGACTCGACTCGAATATTAGTACACGACGCTGAAGAAGTCTGCACATTGTTGACCAAATACGCGTATCTGTCAATATATAAGCAATAGAGGTAGTTGGAATTAAATGGAAACTACTAATCTTTCTTCTCATTTTCTATTTAAATTTTATTTTGTCAAATAAAGAGCTAGTGAAATTTCAAAACGATAAGCTCCAAAAATTCCACAAAACTCTCACAATGACTAAATTCGGTTCGGATAAAGGATCGACGATGGATAATTGCACTACAATCAGTTGCCTCTCGTCAATAAATGTAGCAATTTGCGCCTGAAAATTGCGCCCAGCTCCCAACAAACAACCAACAAAGCCGTCTCGAAAACAATGCGTGATCGCATTAACTTTTGCATTCACCGAAAATCACCTCATCAAGTGTAGTGTGACACACTCCACTTCCGATCCGATGACTGCTTCGTGCCATCGCAATACGTTACTTTCGTCCCCAACGAACGAACGAACGAACGAACGAACGAACGAGCGCCTAATGAACAATGCACAATGCAAAAATTTTGCGTCGATAATCCACGGATGGCAATGTGTACTGCATGTGTCATTAATGCCATTCGATTCATTTCCAGGCGCAAAAGTGTGCAGCGCAAAAAAAATGCATTCAGAAAAGTTTCCTTTCAAATGGCACAACGCCCAGCAAAGGGGGGAAAACGCAAGCTAATTTAAGCGGCGCCTCGACAAAAACTGCATCGCCATACCGGCATTGTCAAATCCAGTGTTGCATTGATGGACCGAGAGAGAGAGAAAAAAACACCACCATTCGTATATGTAGGTGGGCCCCCCTAGCTCGGGGAGGACTAATCCGATGCAAAAGCATCTATCGCGAAACAATGCAACCGATAAACGGATCAAATTTGGAGCGGCTTTGTTCGGTTTGTATCATCTCATCATCAGCCGGCTCCCGTTGCACAAATTTACTCAGCAGGTAGTAGGCGGAATCAAATCTGTCAGTCGGTGGGGTTTGGGACGGTTGCTCATACAATGCGATCAGCTCGTCAACTGATGCAATGTTTCGCCAATGTTGGCTGTTTAGTTTTGATGGATTAATTGTTGTATTTTTTTTGTCTGTCATTGAGTGGGTGAGTTGAGCTACTTTGTTTGGTGTTTTCGGGCTTAAATTGTGATAAAATGGTACAGAACAATCATATTGTCAGAACAATTTTGAATAATTTCCGCATTTATTTCCTAATAAAACAATCAATTATTTCAATTCCATAATTAAAGATCTGCCCACAATCGCTACGTTGCGTTTGCGATTGAATTTTCAATTGCATTTGCGAGTGCATGTTATTGTAAGTTGTAGGTTTTCTGTCAAACTTATGTCAACAGAGCACAAACGTCCTTGGCAGCACACTTGTAGCAAGTCTGTTAAAATGACTTCAATGTGACCTATTTAAGTCATCTTAACGTTGCTGCAACCAATTGAGATAGTTTTGTGAATCGCTGAGTATACAGGGTGTCCCAGAAAGTCTAAACACGATTTTGAAGTGCCACTGTTGCTTCCAGATGACGTTTAAACAGCTGATCATTACTGTGTATCATTGTTTACATTTCAATCTATAACTCTGTGAGTGAGTCTCGAGTGCCAGTGCTTCTACTTTTCATGCAAATGCGAAGAATTTTCCCGGAAACAGATCATGCACAAATGGTGCACTTTTCCCAACGTTTTGCTGAGTCATTTTGTGAAGACGGAAGGTGTGAGGAGTATGGTGAGGAGTCTTCCTTTCAGGACAAGAAAAAATCTGGACGTAAACCGGGGCCTTTGGACCAAACCTGGACCGGAAAATCATGTAAGCTTTCGCCCGTAAAAAGGGTACTTTCGTTCAAAATGTGGCCAAAAAGCTGGTAAATTCGAAGAGAAACGTCGATCGAGCAAAGACACGAAATGGGCTAAGGACTTTCAAGAAGCAAGCCTCTGTCAAACCAAGGGCCCGTTACCGGCATACGTAATTACGGATAATGAATCCTTCGTGAAATCTGATTATAAGACGCCTCCGACGAGTGACGAGTTCTACACGGTCCATGCTGGTCAAATTATTAACTATACCGATATGTCAATTTTAACCGAAAAATTCGGTAAAAAAGAAATGGATTTGCAAGCAGTTTGTGAGTGTGGCATGCTTTCGTTCGGAAATGCTAATAATCCAGCACACGGATTTGGCATCAGTGCATTACGCGATGGACACGGTAGTCTAGTACAAAGCCAACGGAGTCAAATTCATACCCAAGGAGATGAATCCTCCAAACTGTTCCCAAAGCATGACCAGTTGAAACTTTTTGGGCCCTGGCCTAGGCAAATTTGCGCAAACATGTTAAGGTAGTGGATTCCATCAAAACTTTTGAAAGAGACTGGAAAAAAAATTATCAATAATCATTGGCAAACAGTCTGTGCTGATGCTGATGAGAAATATTAGCACCGACAAACCGACAAGAAACTCAATCTTAATTATTGATCAAGAATCCATAACGACCGATTCAAATGTACAGCAATCCCATCTGTCAAAATCTATACACGGGAAAAAATCTTGTAGTAGAAACTACCATTTTACCAAATTTACTACGTTTATGGTAAAACCTTCAACGTTTGTGGTATATTTGACAGACCTCATATTGATATCAACCGCACCATGGTTGATCTAATCGCAGGCATGGTAAAATCAAACGCATTTATAGTCAGCCGAAAATTGTTGGTGTTTGCGCTTAATTTAACCCTCGAAATGGTAGTTTTTACTGCGGTTTTTTGCGTGTACAATCATAATAGCAAGATCAAATAAATGTGTCCAAATCATCCAATTTTTATCAAGTTCTCAAGCGTGTTCGTGGCTTCAATAAACGTTCTCAGCGATCACGAAGATAGATGTCAGTAATATGATTTGAACAGAAATATTGAGACATTTTCTATTGTCATTCATGTCGGTATGTCGGTGACATTAGATCAAAATTTCGCTCTTTGGCGTACGATCAAATGGAAAATTGATTGGCGTACGATCAAATCTCGGAAATGTCACGTTGAACATTAGAAAACTATTGTAGTAGCATAACAGTGCATAAAACCTCAATTCGCTTAAAAACAGAGCTCGTATTGTTATTTACAAATCATGCTTAGACTTACTGGGACACCCTATACATCGTGGGCAAGCTTTAAGAATAAAAGCAAACAAAACAGGCCACTGAAATAAATTCCATGAGCAGCTGGCATTCGATTCAAAGGAAATTTCCAGAGACTTATGCCAATAAGGCAAATGCAACATTGTGAGATTCTCTACTGTCTTGTTCTCTTTTGTTAATAAACGCGCAATTATGAAACTATTGAGGGTCTCCTTTGATCGAAAGACAGCAGTGCTGGCAAGTATATTAAGCAAATAGTACATCGAAAAACGTAAAGCCAATTAAATTAAATGGAAGAGAAAGTAAACGAAGTGAGTCTCTCGTTGTAACATTTGTTCAATAGAGAGGAAAAAGTCTAAATTTGTGCACAAGAACCATCAAGTCGAAATAGTTGATGTGGACTGTTCTCGACATCAAATTTTTAAACCTTTAATCGAGTATATTCTTCCATCAAAACACCTCACTGAATATATCGATATGATAATTTGGTTATTTGAAGCAAAGACAACTAATACCAAGACAAACAAGTGTCAAATTTTCCCATGTTACATACATCGATAGCTTCACATATTGCAGCGCCCCCATAAGACTCCCAGAAACATTAACGTGAGTGAGGAAGTGTGTAAATAAGAAAAATTTACCAGAATACATGACAACTCACACCAAGACCCAAAAGTGTCTAACACAAGCCCAACATCAAAAACTAGCCTGAGCGCTTCATCTGCGATTGTTTTCAAGTTATTGCTTTTAAGACCTGGACAGAAATAGTCCCCAATGGCCTACTTGAACCTCATCTTCAAAGATTTGATCATCAAAACCAAATCTGATTTTGCTCGTGAACTGATGCCTATTTGAGATGTACCTGCTCACTTGGTTGAAAAACCTGTGAAATAATCAGGTTAAGCGTTTCCAAAATAAGACACTCGTTCTGTGATTGCCATTTCGTCAAGAAATAGCTAAGCTTAAGGGTGTCCCACATCAAATTGCATCACGAAAAAAACGCTGTAGAAAATACCTGTTGGGTATTTTCTCTTGAAACTTGGGGTAGCAGTGTTTTTCGTGGGTGTATTTTTATCGTTTTCAGTTTTTCAAATATTAGAAAAAGTGGCGTCACAAGAGCAACGTCACGAATTCCCGAATAAAAAATTCTCATTGATTTACAATTGAATATATTGTAACCATACAACAGAAGCTATAGTACGTACAATTAATAGTATTGTTCACTACGATAAGATGACAATAGGAGTTATTGTTACCGCAATAGATTGTAATGCAAATTGAGACATCGACAATAGAAAAGGGGGGTTGTTATGAATCTTAACTATAGAAAAAATCATTATCTTCCGAACAAATTTGAGCCAATTACTATTAATTGTATTGTTTCACAATTGTCGAAAATCCTAGCATATTGAGGGAATTGTAGATCTATTGTAATGACAATATGCATTTTACGTTTATCTGATTCATGAGCAATAAGATTTGTAATTGGAAATAGATGTTAATGTTATTTTATATTTTTGTATTGTAATTGTATGGTTATTTTTATCCGGGTAAATTTTGCGCAAGCACCTGGAAAAACCTTAACCCTCTCATCGAGACATCGGAAAACAACTCGGAATCGTGCAATCAATGGTTAGTCGTTTGATTAAACGTTACTACAAAACTCTGAGCATCGAATGAAAGGAGAAATGCGGTCAGAATGGATGTTCTATTAGTGATCAGGATCACAAGCATGTCGTGAAAGCGTTTAAGCGGAATCCCAATGCTTCGGTTATAAAATTGAATCTGTCCAAGTCTTTCGTTCAAAAGGCCAAGGACCGGGAGGAACTGCATACGTATAAAGTGAAGAAGGCTCCGAATCGTGAAGAACGGCAAAATACGATGGGAAAGTCACGGGCCCGAAAACTGTACACCTAAATGCTGAATTGGATGATGAGACTTACGTCAAGGTGGACTTCCTGCAACTTCCTGGGCTACTGTTATTCACCACCCAGCACAAGTTTGATGTTCCAGAGGAAGTAAGGAAGCAGAAACTTTCAAAGTTTGCCAAGAAATACATGATTTGGCAAGCGTTCTGCTCTGATACTGATCTGCTACTGATACGTTTCTTCACGCAATAATCTCCACGAAGACACTCCTCGATCGCTCACCTGGCCACGTCCACGGAACCGTTGGTGTCTACTTTAAGAAGACATGGGGAACCCACGTAATCTTTAGTAGTTATCAAAGAAAATAGGAAATGAATAGTCGAAGAGAATAGTTAAACAGAATGCCCTGTTTGGTGTACAGAACAAAAATTTGTTCAAAATTTGTCGTTGGGAGCATCTAGTCTAAGAAGGTTAAGTGATGCTCCATTTCTCTTCAAACGGCTGGGACTTTAGCATTAACTATAGTCCTAGCTGCCTATGGTTTATGGTTATATCTCCATAACTCGCTCTGTGAAAAGAGAAGAATGCCTGATAATATAAAACCGGGTATTGAAAGAGAACGTGTCAGAATGAAGCCAAAAATAATAAATACTCTCACACCCAAAGTCACGTCCGAATTCTACATTTAAAACAGCTTCTTGGGTAATATTTGGTAATCTAAAATCTAAATCATAATTAGCCACAAGACTGAATACTGGGATTTGAAAGCCTTCCATTTACATGGTCGTTGCCTTTTGTATTATAATAACATCCGACAAATTGTTACGCAGTCGGTTCTGCGCGTCACGACAGGTGACAAGCTCAAAATCGCTCTCTTCCATGAAAAATTATTACATGATTACTTCATGCTACATAAAATGCATAACAGATCGAACTTCATAACGTAAACTGTCATGCTCGAAAATTAAAAGGAAAGTTTTCAAATTATTATTTTTTTTCAGTGATATACGTCTACACAGCGTTACACACATAGTTCATTCCCATGTAATAGTAATTAATCCGAACACAGCGACAACTTAGCGTTCTCAAAATATTTTAAGACGAAGGTCAACGACGGGGTTTTGCATTGTTTAACTTTATATGTTCCCAAAAATTTGGATATGAAGGGACAAAATGAATCCCAAAGAATAATATTAAACTAAATTTTACTACGAGAATCCAGGCCATTGAGGACCTTTTTGGTTTATTAAATTTAGAGCCACATCCTGATTTTTTTCTGATGAACTTGAATTTTGAACTAGATCTTTGGAGTCAGAACGGGCATCATAAAGCATTTGAATTTCCATTCACAGTAGCAGCATTCGGCAAGCATCCTTTTGTGTTCCTCAACCTATATCAACGCCATGTCGTGTAAGTTATCATTTCGATTTTTGTGGTCATGTAAATTTAAGATCATAAACACAATAAACACAAATTTACATGATTTTTTTCTAAGAGTGTAGCGTTGAGGTTGTTACCGCGATAAGCCTATCCACTTCCACTTAACATTTCTCTCTCTCACTCCCACTTCTCTCTGCGCACTACGTCTTTACAACTGTTTGAAAAATTGATAATCAACATCTATTGAAAAAATTCTGGAAACCCAAACAACCTTCATATACGTCCAAGAGGTAAAGAATTGGTGAGTTTCAATATTAGTGGAATCGTTATATCTGTTCAATATAGGTTACCTTTGATTAAAATTGGATTCTGATCTAGAGAACAAGCTGACCACTCCATTACTTGGATTTAATGTTCAGATAACCACGCCATGGTCGCCATTGCTGCACGCCATTGCTGCAAGAATGGTAGCAAATGGTTTTGAACCATCTCGATGTACTCCTGGCTGTTCATTCTTGTTGACGGAAAAGCAATCTGCACGACTCCGTTTTGAAAAAAAATGCCCCTCAAACCATCAATTTGTCTCCTCCAAAGTTGCGAGATGAAAAGTAACGTGGCTCTTTCCGCCAATCTGTCCAGTACGAAAAGATTCCATTTGGTCCATCGAGATTAAATTTCTTCTCATCAGAAAATACAACCTGAAACATCCGAAGTAACCATAAGCATTATATTATTGCACTTATTCAACCCGAAATCAACATCGGTAATGCGGGATTGCATCAATTCAGCAGTTGCTAAATAATGAAACATTAGATTAGCTTAGAAATGTAGTGATGCATTACCAATGCAATAACGCTAGTTTAGCAATGTCTTATGGCATTACAAAATATATAGCATTAGTTCGATCTTAGTGGGGCCCTTTTCAGCTTTAATCCAACTTCAATGATGCACTAGACGTAATACATATGCCCTATATATGCATGCCATTACAGCCTCGTGGTTACTTGGGATTACACTACTTTAAAAAAAAATCAATTATGAATCAACATGATTACACACTTTACTCCAATCTCTACGCATGTTAGCACGGGCAAATTCAAGTCGGTTTGCTCTATGACGGGGCGAAAATAATGGTGCTTGCTTCATTTTTTGGAACCGGATGTTCGGAGATTCTTTTAAAGTTCGGTAGACTGTTGAACGCAAAACCTCAAGCATAAGGTCAGCCTTTAGCTGGTTCCAAATTTTGAGTGAGTTGCTTGCAGCGTTGATTATTCTGCGTTGACATCTTTTTGTAAACTTTTTCTTGGGCCCACCTTTCTTATTTTTTCCATATCCATCAGGATTTACAAAAAAATCAACACAACGTGAGATCTGTTCAAACGACGAGTGATTTCGATTCCTGATTCCTGATATCACAATCACGATAAGCCAAAATCTTCCCTTTTTCCTGCTCTGACAAATGCGTTCCACGTAGCATTTTAGAGGTTATGCAAAACACGTCATAACAAGTTAATTGCTGAAAGAAAACTGAGCTGCAGTTGAAGCGAATGGCTTTACTCTGGTATTGGTTCTATGTGTAGTTGTGGAACAGCAAATTTTCTAAATTTCGACATGGAGTTTTCATAAGGGCCAATGTCGCAAACGTAAACAATGGCTTCTTCCGCAAATTTCTTAAAAATGTGATGTGACAGAGAGAAACGTCAATGTGATGTCAGTTCCCAACGTACATAAAGTACAAGGTATTATATTTGCTGCAATGTTTATGTAGTGGTACGAAAAAGCCGAAGCAAAAAATAATTATGAAATATCTTCAGAAATGCATGAAATTTAAGCAGTTTCGATTCAAAAGTCAGCCAAACACAAGTTTTTAGATTGAATTTATGTATGTAGATATTAATTAACTCTTGTACGTTACATAAGTATACAAATTGATTGGAGGAATATGTTATTTTATTGAATACTTTTGAGTCAATTAGCGCTGATATTTTAGGTGTTCGAAAACGCGACGATGATTGTTTCCCAATTTCGAGTATCACACTTATTCAGGTATTTTTTCTGATTGATATTACGAAAAATCTTAATTTTTCAAATAATAAATTTTAAATTAAGAATTTAATTTTTATGATTATGATTATCGTTAGAACATGTCGTTCAATTTCACTTTAAGCCTGGCAAGAATAACTGTTTCGTGAAGATCCACAACGATTTAAATTCGAAAATTAGATAAATTGAATACAACTAGCTTCGCGATTTCTCATAACAAACATGGATGTTTGTTTGTCCGCCAGTTTCGCTCACATTTGAGTAACTTCAATTCAAACACGTTAGAACCGAACTTATCCTCAATTGAGTTCCATTGTCTCAACTTAAACTTGAGTAATCCCTGTTTTTTTTATTTTGGTATGAAAACGAGTCGCGGGCCCATTGTTTTTCGAGCATAGTTCGAAAAAAAAGCTTATAAATTAATGAATAAGAGGAGATTTTTCAAAATTTTTCATAATTCTCAAAATGTTTTTTTCCGGCTTATAGCCCATATGCTAGCCCCAGCTTATAGGCTCATAGCTGGCAAGTAAAAACCTCAACTAATGTTTGACCGAAAGTAATTTTGACATCTATCTATCCAGTATGGGTAAAATATTAAACTTCCTTGCGAAATAATCGAACGGAATATTATTTAGGGAACGGCTTGAGCATACAAGATCTGTCAGCCCGTTTACTGGGGAGTGCTCATTCCAAAGGGACCGTTTTAAATTTTTGAAAAGAACACTGAAATGAAAAAATATTTGTACCAACTGTTCCATCTTAGCATTCGTTTTTGGTTTTACTATGTATACGTTTTACATCGCATGTAATTTTGATTATTTTTTGCAGCGTGGGCATCGCTCACACATTCCGTGAATTCTTTGGCCGTGAGTCTGATAACCTCGAACACGCTCATAAGTAATATCGCCCAGCAACTGCGACAGTTTTTTGTTCTGCTCATAAAATTCACCGATCACGACTTTTATTTTCAACGTTCAAAAAACGCTACGGGCTTGGTTGACTTCCAAAATCCTACTTCATCACAGTTCACGAGATGCGAAAAACGTATTTTAAAAACTACTATTAAATATTGCATCATTGTTGGTAATAATTTTCAATCGCAGCGAAATAACAAACGTCATCACTTAGGCCCAAAAATAATGGTCTAATATTAAGCAGACACTACGGAAACATCCCAAAGAACTCAAATCTGAGGAAGACATGAAGAAAAAGTAGGGTTTCGTACAGAAAAAACTGCAGCTGTTGTACAGAACCTAATGAGTAGAGTTAAGCGTAAGGTGCGAGCGTACGTTTATGGTATTGAAGTTGAATGAAAAGCTATATACTATTGGATTATATTTTATTGTCTGAAAGTTTGAAAAGGATCGGTCAACTACGTAATTTTCTACAGCGTTTTTTCCGTGATGCAATTTGGTGTGCGACACCCTTAAATATAGCAGCGCAAATGAAAACGGCCGGTGCGGTTGCTCTAAGGATGAATGTCTGAATACACAACGTAAACTCGAATGGAATTAAAGGTCGCTTCCTTCACCCAAAATTTAGGAGCTTAGATGCTTACAATCTACGTATGCCAGTTTGGTTCAACATTCACTTAAAAAGGAAGAGGAATTTAACTCAATCAAAATAACTTGTTGCTAGGAACGAGACACTTAATTTCACATTCCTTAACATTCATTAACAGGTTGTTCTAGTCGACAATTCTGTAAAAACAGTTATTCCTAAGAATATAGAAGGTTCTAAATTCTTAAATGGATGTTAAATCGATCAGAAGCCCTGACCTTTAAATCTGAACAACTCCAAAGCACCACACCGAACACTGCATCTATAGATGACGTTCATTTAGGTTTCGAAAGTCAAAAGCAATTTCTGTTCTGTTGTCCATGTTGATCCTCTGAGCCGACTTCCAGCTTCGGCGAGGTCCCAGTCCTCAACCCAGTTCGAATTTGTCCCTCGGCCCAGGTTAGTCCAGAGCAAATATTATCCCTCGGTCATAATATTTGCTGCAGCCGTACGTGCAGCCACGCAACCAACCCACATGAATAATATATTGAAATTGGAATAAATATTTTTGTTATTTGTTTACAACTCGATTTATTAATATAATGCCATGTAATTCATGCAGTGCGTGCGTTATGGCGTTCACTGTGGTGGAAAGCTTTCGTTCGGTGGGGGGGATGGGGGACGGGTTCAAATTTACATACTGCTGTTGGCCTGTCCCCGTGAGGTGCGACTGCTAAATGGCTGACTAAAATGGATTTGACATTTGAACGCGCGATCTGTATGAACTTGTGCTGTGCGAAATAATTTATGACAGTTTGTTTGCTCCAGATATGCAAACACGGGGCTGGCATTCTGGAGGCAAGTCCGTGGCAGTCTGTTTGATTTCCATAACTAATATGTGTGCTCCAATCGATGATTGGGAGCGTTTTGATTTGAGGAGTGGAGTGGTTTGACCGGTGATTACAGTCAATGATGGCGATTACGTTAAACATTCGTGAAGGGACCGAATGGAACGATTTAACTGATGTGTATGGGGCGACGATGTGGATTACAACGGACTTGATCTGTCATTTATGGATTAATTAGACTTCTCTACGATTGTTGAACAGAGTGATGTTATCGGTTATATTTGCTTATGTAATTTGTTGTAGAGAACTGAAATCTAAAATTATAGAATTATAAGTTACCTTTGCCTAACATCACACTGCGGGTAGGTCAAGGCACGGACGAATCCGCCACCTCAACAGGCAAAAGTAACGTATTGGATCGCGCTCACTGTACCGCTGATAACTTGTGATAGTTTCTAGCGGTAGTTTGAACACACTCTGTTTGGATGTGTACATGGAGAGAGATACTTCGATACACCACGTCAAAAAAGTAATATCAGACGTTGTGTATCACAACAAACTATTATTAGTGTTACATAAGTACGAAAAGCTAACGATTAAATTCGACGATAAAAATCGAAAACGTAACGCTATCAAAACATAAATACGAAAAGGATTCCGAAGAATATTTCTCATAAAAATATAACGTAACATCGAGCTGTCACATCACTCTTAACAGAGGATACTCGGAGGATCAGAACAAAACTTTTCATGAGAAAAAAAAACAAAACTTCAGCCCGGTCTTTATGATATGCCATTTTCCAACAAATCCCAATCCGATCAGCCAAAAGCATTGTTAAATTTGATTCGTTCGCACAACCAACAGATTTTCCAACATATGGTATCGCAGTTTGTCTGTTTTTTTCCGCCACGCACAAGCTTCAGCTCAGGCCTCCTTGAAATGGGTTTGTTTGTGTCGGTTTTTGTTTTCAACAATTCCCTCCTTCCTTCCTGGCACCTCAGCAAGCGCTGAGCTGACACATATATGGCGGCAGGGTGGTACATTCTATTGTTCTCCCAGCTCGCCATTGTTGGAAAATTGGAAAAGGATTATCGGGCTCTCGACGTTTGAGCGAGGAAAAAAGAGGCACATGCGTTCCCGTTTGTTTTTCCAACCGGTTCCGAAACAACAACAACAACAACAACAACAACGAGGAAAAAATGTATCAACTCGTTTTTCCCGGTGTATAAATACACGGATACGGTTGTTTCCACATTTTGCAGTCACTGGCTTTCGGGAAAAAGGTTGGACGTTTGAAAAGATTGTGCTAACAACCAATGAGGAAACAGATGGGAAGCACGGGGCACGGGTGGAAGGGGGAAAAGCTTTTGTTGTTGTTTGCCGGGAGAAATAATTTATGATATTTTTAATTTGTTTAAAATTTTCGCTCACTTCAAGCGTGAATTTTCACCGAGCGAACGAATTCAAAAAGCGCAAAAGAAACTTTATTCGGAGATCAAAGGCTCCCGGCGGGGCTGCTGCTGCTGCCCGGTTGGTCGGTCGGTCGGTCGTTCGTTCGGTCTTGCAAATCAAAGGAATTTCATTATTACTGTACGGGGATGGAATGGAGTCTCTTCGGTGGAATGGTTGCTCCTTTGTAGAATGAGAGCGTGTGCTCATCGGTTGGCGACGGCACAACGATGTAAGTAAAAGACGTCTTCTATTATAAAAAAGACGTCTCAAGGCTTCCTTTTAACTTGAAGTTAACTTGAATTTGTAAAGGAACTGAGCACTTCTGTGAATCGCCGTCAACTGTTGTTGACACTGAGGCAGAGCATCTAGGTTTCGTGATGAATTTGTGCTTTTTTAATAGAAATAACATCTTTATCTAGTTATACAGGGTGTCTCACAATAGATGTCACTAAACCAAAATGGGATTACAGCAAAACAAATCAACCAAATCATTTTTTTTTTTCATTTAAAAGATACAGGTTATAGAAATAAACCATATAAATTCAATTCGAATCGCTCGCCCTTTTCCTTGATAACTTTGCGCAAACGCTTTGTAAACCCATCGCAGCTGGCACGTACGATTTCCTAAGGAATTTGATCCCAAATATCAACCAAATGTTTCTTGAATCGATCTGAAGTAAGCCCTTTCGATTGGACTTATATGTTGAAGCATATAACCCCAAACAAAATAGTCAAGTAGGTTGCGATCCGGTGAAGATGCAGGCCATTCTTCGCTTGTGTTGAAATCGGGCAAATTTTTCGCGCACTACGCTTGTGTCTTCATTGCCTTGTGAGCTGGAGCTGAAGCAATATGGTGTATTTCCACATAGCGTTGAAGCATGAGAAAGCAGATGGTTCTTCGAAACCTGTCGATGAACACTCGATATGATTTAAACGTTAGATTCTTTGAAAAGAAGAGGAAGCTTTCCTTTTCGTGAAACGGTGCCCCATACCATGACTTTCGATATATTCTGAAAGCGTTCGACAGCTAGTTTATCTCTTAGAATATTGGCATGACTTTTGCCATACACATTGTTGAATGTGACTGTCCTGAAGGAGGAAGAGCATTCCCCCGAAAAATCCCAAAAGATTCTGCTTTTTTGGACTCTGGCTTGCTTTTGATGCTCCGTCAACCCGTAAACCCGTTGTTTCTTATACGGTTTACCTAGATCATGCGAGTAAAATCAACCCGGCAATCATAGCAATTAGCAATGCAGACTGAGCACGTGTAACTCATTTGAAATGCTATAATGCTTGAGATGAAAGCATTTCGATAAGCATTGTAAACGCTTATTTAGGCCATGCATATGTTGCAGCAGGCGACTTAGATGCCGACGGTCCGTAGAGACGCTTTAAACGGGTTCGGGTTGTTTGTCAATGTACGGCCAGAACGGCCGTCACACATTTGAATACTTTTTTTCTTTCTTCGTTCTGGCAGTTCATCTGGCACGTTCTTTGTGTTGAATATGGACACTTCCAGTTTTCTTGAACCGTTTCAAGGAACGAAAAACAAAACACTTACTGACTCCGAACTGCTCAAGACTATTGAATATCTGACACGGTATAAGTTTTTGAAAATGTACGTATAGAACTTGCTCCCGCATGGCTTCCAATTCCATGGTAGCTGATAGAAATAAACAAACGGAATCGCTTATTTATCTTCAGCGATATGCTGTCAAAATAACACACACAAAACGGGTATAATCAATTCCGCTATTAAAATTACCCTGCTTAATTAAACCATGGTGGAAAAAAAGTGACACCTATTGTGAGACACACTGTACAGGTTGAATAATAGTTTATTCAGCTTTTAGTTTTCTGAAATAATTATGCTGTATCGATAACCTTAGAAATTCTCAAATTCGTATCACACAAACGGCTATCTAAAAAGTGTACCGTTTAAGTCCTCAGTCCAGTTGCGTAGAAATATTTTATTGTGTATTATTTACACTCTGTGCGTTGATTCCATCAGGTTATTTGTTATTCAAAAAGCAAGAAAAACTGCGTCAAACTCAATTTTGAGATAGCTGGATATTATTTTTTCTATAATATAAAATGGGTCGGATAACGTCAATTTGTCAATTTGAGCTTTGGAAGTTAATTTGAAATCTAAATTGTTTTCGAAAAGTAATAACCAGTGACAACATGGAGCAGAAAGCAGCTACTGTAGATGTGGAATTCAGATTGACGGTGATGAAATCGAGGTTGTTGACGAATTCGTGTATCTGGGCTCAATGGTGACCACCGATAACGGCACCGAAACATGGACGTTGCTAGTGGAGGACCAACGCACCCTTGGTTGTCTTTGAACGGAAGGTGCTGCGTACGATCTACGGTCGAGTGCAGATGGAAGATGGATCGTGGAGGAGGCGAATGAACCACGAATTGCAACAGTTGTTGGGAGAACATCGCTAAAATCGGTCGACTAGAATGGGCTGGGCATGTCGTAAGAATGTCGGACGACAGCCCTGTTAAAATGATTTTCGAAAACGAACCGACCGGTACAAGAAGAAGAGACGCGCAACGAGCAAGGTGGATCGATTAAGTAGAAGGCGACCGGCGGACCCTGCGCTGGCAGTGAGACTGGTGAGGTACAGCAATGGTCCGAATACAACGGAGACTACTTCTGTGTACAGCAGAGGCCCCGCCGGCCTTGGTCTGATTTTAAGGGTAAGTTAACGCAGGTAGCATCATTTTTTCGGTTTTTGCAAACCCGTTGGTAATGAATCAAATAGGGTTTGGAACGGATTTAGCCCCCGGGACTGTTTTTTGTGTTCTAGTTCCTGAAGTATTAGGTGGTTCTTGCAGATTATAAATTACTACAAAAACAATACAAAACGATAGGTTGCTACCTTGGGCTATAAACTTTTTACGAATAGCAGCTGTATTTGATACGTTTTGCATGCTTTTCCACATACATACCTGTTGAAATATAGTAATCTGGAACAATATTAACAACCCGGTGCTCCTCTTTGTCACAAACCTCTTCGATGATATTGTCTTTTTCCGAATAACTCGCATTTTCTACTCCTTAGAAAATGTGAAAT
>JASCZW010008861.1:0-46846 GCA_034211315.2 Aedes japonicus
ATCAAAAAACTGTATTTTCAAACACATGCACAGTGGGCAAGGTAGGAGTCCTGAAAAATAGCTTATCTTACGGGAAAAAAGCGGTGAATCGAATGGTGTTGGATTCATTAAGGGTTGACCACAGTTAGTGTCCCATTTTGCCCATTTCTTCCCTCATTTTGCATGCAAACTAGAATTATTACCCAAAACCTAAACTTGGTGCTACTATATTGCAGCCAAATGCAGTGTAAATTTACAAAAAAAAGCTGAAGAACAAATTTTACTTGTATCAGATGCCAGGAAGTGGTCCCTTTTACGCCGATCTTCAAAACCGCATGGTAATTATGAGGGGAATTCGGGTAAAATTGACAATTTACTGAGGTCAACCCTAAACAAATCCATAACCATTCGATTCTCTGGACATTTTAACGTAGGCACAGTGCAAGTGTGAGCAATATTACTTGGGGGGAAATCGGGTAAAATGTACCATTTTCTGAATCTAACCCAAAACGAAACCAATACCATTCGATTTTCTGGACATTTTTACAGTGTAAGTGAGAGCAATATTACTGGCGCCAATCTTCCGAACCACATGGTATATGAGTTTATGCATGTGAGAGGGAAAATCGGGTAAAATGGACCACGTTCAAAGTAAAATTTGTTCCATACAGTTCTCCATCTTTTTTGCAAATTTACAGTGCATTTGGGTTCAATATAGTAGCAGGTTTAGTTTGTGGGTAATAATTCTAGTTTGCATCCATAATGAGGGGAGAAATGGGCAAAATGGGACACTTACTCTGGTCAACCCTGAATGAAACCAACACCATTCGATTTCCTGCATTTTTCCCCATAAGATTAGCTATTTTTCAGAATTCTTACCATGCGCCGTCTAAATTAATGGGATTTTGGATCCATTTTTGCCCACTGTGTAATGCTATAGCATTCAGAACCCAAATGATACTAAATTAAGAAACGTAGAAGATAGTTAAAAGAGTTTCATCGGAAAATATTTATTTGAACTATTCATGATATGGGCCAAACCGATCAATATTACCCCGCTGATCAATGTTACCTCGTTTTACGGTACAGGAGGTTAGTATTATTGAGAATATATGTTGATCATATCCTACAGTTTGATTCAGTGAGAAAGCAAGTCACAGCGAGAAGTTGCAGTTGTCTTATCCTAATCAAAGAATTCATTCGTTTTTATGAGCATGATTGACCGCCCGAGGTTGTTATTCCGTTACTACAAGATCAGCTGTTATTACACAGAGGATGATCAACAGATGATGTATACATGCTCAATGTGGTGATCCCAAACTAAGGTAATACCGCCGCTGGCCTCGCCCGAATGCAGGTTACATAAGGAAAGGGTAGGAATGTGTTGACGTTTATTTGGACGTTTTATTGGAAGCCGAGAGCACCGCCGCACTTCCACGAGAAATCACTGGGATGTTGGATAACAAGATTGGGTGGCAACAGGGATCGTTTTGGTAAACGATAAGCTTAATTAAGGCTTCGTTTAGTCAATTATTTAAAAATTAGTACCGATACACATAAAGTGTGATGGTGTTTTTCCGTTATGAAAACAAAGTTAATTTTATTAACGCTTGAGAGATGCTTTGTTGTTTTCTTACTGTGCTCACTCGATCACTCGTATCACCGAATTATAGATAACCGAAACAATATGAAACGCGCCATGCCCGATAGGAAAATAGTGTGTAATGAAGCATCGGCACAACCTTTCACAGCCGATGCTCGAACCAAACTCTTTTTTCGTAACATTCAATTTTTACTGCTGTATCCTACAATCTATTGCATTACTGTAACTAATATCTGTTTGATTGATAGTTTCTAAAGAACAATCTATGCTAATCCGTTTAAAATTTGAAATTTGAAATTCTGGCTACGCCTATGGAGGGTTATTCCTAGAGCCAAAGTGACTTTTGTCCTTGGTGAAATGAGAAAAGTCACTTACAGTGACGTGACTCTCCGTTTGATTTGCACGTCACTGCAAGTGACTATTCACGATTCACGAAGTGACAAAAATCACTTTGACAATTCGGAACAACCCTCACGAATTTTGGAGTAATCACCATCTGAGCCGGTCTCTGAACCAACGCAACACGACACGCGACAAACAATCCCACATTAACACGACTACGATTGTCATCGTAAATTAAGTTCTTCAAGCTGTGAACTTTCACCTTGTGTTATTTCTAGACCAAACTCGCATGATTATCACCTTACTGCGATCACAATATGCACTTTGTTTTGCATTTCCCCAAGTCGAGTCACCAACGAAGTGTCTGTGAATTTGCACTGGAAAACTTCCATCATGTTTACACGAGCAAGCGTGTCAAGCAATCAAGCATTGTCTTCGTTGTCGTTGTCGTCGTTGGGTCTGAAATTTCACACAAACGAAAGCAATCGAGCCTCATAAAGATAAAACAATCCAGTTAATTTCAAGCTCATCAGCCACCACCTGGAATGCAAGGTGCATGATGGTAGCATAACAATTTGCTAATTGCATTATATGGCCTTTCTTTTACTACATGTGGTGCCGAAGGGGCCTGGGTGGTCTGGGTTACTCTGCTCCTCGGGGCGGTATTGTTTGTCTGTCTGGCTGCCGTTAACCGTTATGACTGATTTGTTTACATTGGTTAAGTTCGTTATGTGTTCGGAACTAGACTGATTCAAGGGATGTTTTATCTGATTGTCAATACGGATGTAGCATAAGTTTTGAACCAGTCTGTCAATGGACGTTGCTGGGAGCAGTGGGTCAGCTCGGTTGGGTGTACCAACCGCGGCTAGACCGGAAGTGATAGAAATAGAAAACTGTATCAATGCACACTCAGAGTGAAATGGATTTAACTGGGAAGGTTGGGACAATAGATTCGTTGAAGCAGTTGGCAAACGGTGGCTAATGGATGAATAGTCTGATAATGGTAGCTGGACATGCAAAGTGACCTTGTGGTACAGAGAATGGCTAAACTAATTAATTTCAAGTGCTTACATGCAAAGCAGTCTTGTGGAGAAGTCCGCTGAGACCTGAAATGAATAATGAGTCTGTAAAAGACGGCGGTAGACTACAAAGCGAAAAGAACGGTCTTGTTACGGTTCCCCACTCAGTCTCTTTGATGACTCTGGTGGTCGACACAATGCCTTGTTGAGCGGAAACAGGAATGTGTTATAACTCCAACAATGCCGTATCTGCACTCAATGTGTTATTTAGGTCAATAATCATCGTGGTTGCAAATCAAATTCCCATCCAAAACGCCAATTCCATTCCCCAGGGGCCGACGCCATCCAGATAATGATCTCATTGTTACGTATGGTAAATGGCATGCACGTGTATAATTGTTAATCAAATCAGAATGTTCGTCAATCGAAACGGTATTTTTCAATTTTACTACCAAAACTTGTGAAAACTGTGTATCACATCGTTATGTCTCATCCGGATTTCCATAAGCTGAAATCAACAAATTGAGACTGTGGTGAAGATGGCTGTTAAACTATCGTCAAAACAATCCGTTAATAGATGGATGTCTGTACGCTCAAAACAAGTTCACTTACTCTATATCCCCTCCCAACCCACACTGACAATGATGATGCTCGAAACCGCCGTCGCTCACAATTGTCAATCACAAAGGAAATGCGTCATTCACAATACTATTTTCAACCAAATACATCGATGATTGATTTGCCGAATGCATCCATCGATTTGCCACTCCACCCAGCTCGAAATCGACTAGACGGGAGTGAGTTGTGTGTGTGTGCGAAGTGGCAAACTACTCAAAAGCTCATTCAGTCGGACCACAAGCGAATGGAAACTGTCATCCCCGATAAGCGTCGTCGCCGTGGTCGTCGTCGTCGTCGTCGAATCAAAAGCTAATTACGCGGAAAAGGAGAAAATCGTCTTTCAAATTCACTTTAGTGCCCCTTCGCCCTTGTTGCTTGGCGAAAACATTCCGACGTGAGCTGGAAGAGCGAAATCAACTGGAAGCGGATAAGTACGTGCTTGTGGTGGCGAAAGGGCAGGTCGGGCCTAATCCGGAACGCAACTCGTTTGCTCAGCGGTTGGTTGATTCGGGGATTTGGAATCGAGTCAGGCTGAGATTGCTGCTCCGGGCAGGAAGCAGGGTGTTTGATGATAATAAAATCGTGGTTTCATTTCCCATCTCCTTCGTATTCTGTTGGTTTTTTTCTTTTACTTCAACTCGTCGTCGATGGTGTTCGTCGGTTGTGGAGGGATAAGTTGAGCAATATTATGATTTCGATTGGTCGGAATCAACCCAGTTCATTACGATAATGAAACCCTGATGGGATTTGAGTTTTTGTTTAGTTTTTCGTTCTGGTACTGATGAGCATCGGATAGGTTCGCGTGACTCCGAGATTGACTGTCTCCCTGGAAGTACTGATTCGTTCTTGGTATTAGAATTAAGTGGAGAAAAATGGCGCAGGAAGGCAATGGCGGGAAATGTGGAAAAAAGTCGGAAAATGAAAAAAAAACCTTTGACCTATTGATTGTTTTTATGCTCGGTCAGGTTTTTTTTTTCCAATTTCAATAGCCGATTTTTTTCAGTGTTTTGATGATTTTGCGAATCCTACCAAGCATTCCGAACGTATCTTGTTTAGGTTTATAAATTTATCTTTTTTCTTCACCAGTCAAAGAAGGATATTGCGATCGCTTGAGAATCCTTCTTGTGATTCGAGTCTCGGGAAGTCAAGTGTGAGTCAGTGCTCAAAATATCTGCGTGTTTCTGTGACGCTTCAAATTAAGGCGTATTTCTGGATCGATTTACATGAAATGCCAAATGAATTGTTAAGTGATCCTATTGAACGCTATTGAATATTTTTTTAGGTCGGTTTATTGATTCTGGAAATACGCGTTCTGGGTCGTTGGTGTATGATTAGTCTAAATCACGTTTACGCCATCATGCGCCACCTCTATTTATATGAAAATCCATTAAAAAATCAATAACAGGCATCAGGGGGCGTTTCGTTATCAAATATTCGACCTGCTCAATGAGTGAAAGCTTGGAAAAGACTGTGCTTAACTTACTATTCAAGAATTACTATTGGTTAGAAAAATAACACTTCTAATAGATAATGATAATGGGAGCAAAACATTTTATTTATTTTTTTATTTTTTTTTCTCGTCAAATGTACAAACTGGGCTTCGTTTTTTCGTGTTTTGAAAATTTGTATTGCTGTGTCGAGTAATTCGTTGACAATTTTGAAAATCTCATTTAGTTAAAGACATCTCTGAATCACTCGCTGTAACAAACAAGTCTCAGGCTGAAATTCACGTAAATACGGAACAACAACAACCTTGGAATCGGCGTGCTTATAGTTTAAACGAATTCCATAGTTTTTGTCTCTAAAGGGAATTTATGTCTTATAGAAGTTAATTTTTATCGAACAGTAGAACTTGGTGAGACCATTCCAGTTATAGAAAACGTTCTCGGCGTCATTCCTATCACGCACTATTTCACGTTCGTTGGTAATTTTTCTCTCTGCTAGACTACAATTGAATCAAATATACACTCTAAAAAATAATGAATATTACGAGTGATGTAATCCTTTTTGCACGTGTTTAGGGATTATGAGTTTATCTTTTTTATCCTCCTTACAAAGAAGGATATTGCGGTCGCATGAGAATCCTTCTTTTGATCCGAGTCCCGGGGAGTCAAGTGTGAGTCAGATCGACGGGTACTCAAAATGAGTTTGTGTCTGTGAAACTTCAGGCTTATTTCTCATTTGATTTATTGATTCCGAAAAAATACGCATTCCTGGTCGTTGGTTGATCAGCCTCAATCACGTTCAACCCATCATGCGAAACCTCGATTTATATGAGAATCCACCGAAACATCAATAAATGGCATCAGGGGCGTTTCGTTATGAAATATTCAACGAGTTCAAGGGGGATATACAGTTAGAACGAGAAAAAACCTCATTTTTGAAAAAAAAAGTTTCAAGGGGAAGTTTTTACTCAAATCAACCGATACTTTTTACAATTATAAGTGTATCCACGTAGTATACAAAAACATTTTTCTCAATTTTTTTTCAACAAATTGGCTTACCCAAGAAAATACATTAATTACATTTACAGTTATTAGAAAAATTGAAAAAAAAAAAATTACACTTTTGACGTAACTTTTTTGAAAAAATCCACATTTCTTCAGCCATTTTAGCACATTTTTCCATTTTTTTTTATAGTAAAATATTACAATAGTTTTTGATTCATCTAGAAGGTGATACTATAATAAAGAAATCCTATAAGTTTCAGCTTAATCGAATAATCAGTTTTCGAGTTATCACCGGCATAAACTCCGAAAATGCTGTTTTGAGAATAACGCGTTGAAAATAGGTCTTCTCGGTTAAGCGTCTCTTTATACCTGTTACGTGCGAAATAGGCGTCTTCGAAAAACGATGAAAAGAAACACTTGGAGTTCGTATTTCGAAAAAAAGGTTTCAGGAGCGTATTCTACGGGAAATTTACTAACTTTTCATGCAAGAAAAAAATTTGAATTTTTTGGTCTTTCTAACTGTATATCCCGCCTCAAAGCTTGGAAAATACTGTGCTTAACTAATGATTCCAGATTTGCTATTGCTTAGAAAAAAAAACACTTTTAATGGAGAATGATAACGGCGTGTTCATATTTTTTGTCTGTCAAGGGCATTCATGTCTTATAGTTTTCGTTAATTTTTGATCGAACAGTAGAACTTGGTGAGACCATTCCAATAATAGAAAACTTTCTCGAAATTAACTCCTTTCTTTCTTCTTTTTATGGTTTCAAGTTTATTGCTTGCTCTCAACTTAGTGTTCTGAATACCACGTGGGGAGGAGCGAGAGAGTTGACCAAAGTCTACGCTCCATACAAAAAGTGGAGAAAAGTCTATGAGAGGAGGGGGGGGGGAGGATCTGAGATTTTCAAAAATGAGTCTACTTGATTTATTTAGGTCCTAAATACGTCGACACTCAAAAACAAATAGGACTTCATTGTGTGTTCTGTTTGATGTGTTTTTAATCCCTTATTTGAAACCCTCAATAATAAATACTGACACTCTCAAAATTACGTTCCGGATGCTACATTTACATCAACTCCTAAGGTAACCTCAAATCTAAGTCCGTAAACGTTAAAAAAATCGCACTTGACTGAAAAGTGGTATTTGCGACCCTTAAATTTACTCCTTCTCTTTGGTATTAAAACATCAGACCGATTGTCAACACATTCGGTTTCGCGCGTCACGGCAAGTCACAAGTTCAAATTCGTTCTCTTCCTTGATAGATTATAATATGATTATTTCATGTTGCATGATATGCATAATAGTTCGAATTTCATTGCTTGAAAATGTAAAGCTCGAAAATAAAAGTCTTGAAATACGTAAAATCTGAGGAAATGGAAACAAACTCAAATTAAACTTTCTTAGTGCTCAAAATGTAGTACTGCATGGATTTCATTTGCTTACATTATTGAATAACCTGAACATGGAGACAACTTCCAGCACCCTTAAAATATTTTTTGATGAAGGTCAATGACCGGGAATGGCACAAACTGATTTTAAATTTTCACAAGCATGTGGTGATTTAGGAACAAAATGAACCCTACAAGATAAGATTGTGCTTATTTCTACCACTACAATCGGTGGTCTAGAAGAACCAATTTTTGATATTGCTTCATTACTTCATCTTGATATTTTTTTTCTGTCGGTAACTAAATAATGATCCTTGAGATTAAACTGTAACAGCATTCGTAAAATTTAATTTTGTGAACCCCAACTTATTTTTACGTCACGTCATTTAAGTTATCGTTTCGAGTTTTTATGGTCTTGCAAATTTTAGAACAGACGCCCCTGCCCTTCGGTTCAGAAATGGGTATGGACGCGTTATACTACATATCCACGACCTAATATATAACAGGGAAAGGAAGGGACCATCATGGCACCCAAGTGAAATAATTTAGATAGGGAGCATGCGAATGCCTCCTCCTTATTGTTAACATTTCGCAGAACGAGGGCGGGCTCTTCGATCCCATCTATTGGGTTTATAGTGTCAATCAAGGGGTTGATTCTAATGCTGTTGGTGTGAACTTGCTTTTGGAAGGAGATTCTCCCTTCATACAGGAGCTTGATGATCACAAACAACAATAGAATCCTGGTCAAATCGTTTTTCAGAGTATTACACTGCTATGGAAAGTTACCTTGCTACAATAGATGGTAGTATCTCATCATCATCATCATCATCATCATCATCATCATCATCATCATCATCGTTTTGTAAATTTAAGAACAGACGCAAATATCGGTGAAACGGGCCGCTCTTTTTATGTAGACTAAAATTTACAGGATTTTTTTCAATCAGTGTAAAAAAAACGCTCTCAAATGTTCGCTTATTCTGCTGTTATATCTGCCAGCATCAGGATTTGAATGTTTGAAGACAATATCTTCTCATCAACATGACACCTTAGGAGTGGGCAAAAATTTCTGCTAGAACCAAATTTATGAAGAGAAAGTATTGATAATTGAAAATTGAATAGAACAAGTTGAAATTGAGCGAAGGTCTATTTTGAAAGGCAGTACCCGATCAAGCACACGATCAAGTTTTATCGATGTGAAAATTTCTGTTTACGCTTCCCAAAACCTACACACTAACGAAATGTCATGTAAATTTCTGTCTCCTAAGAAATCATTTATCGAATAGCGTATGTGTCAGTTTCAGGAGACAAAATTTTACTCGAAATCATTCTTTACGTTTCCCGAATTTTTACAAACATGAATTACGTGTCGTGTAAAGTTCATAATTTAAGTGTGTACATGGGAGAGAAAGTCATTTCCATTTAGAGGTTTAAAACACAACTTTTCTTCTATTAATAATTAGGATTTGATAAAACTAGGAATGAAGATCGTAAGATTTAGAGAACACTTTTTCAGTAAAGTTCTGTAGGTTTAATTTTTAAAAAGGAAAATATCTTAATTTTTTCTTCATTTTAGTTGTGATTTTGGCTGCAGAATAGTCTGGCAGAAAATATACGTCAAGTAACTCGTTTTGTCCAGTTGTTTTTACACATAAAAAATAATGAATTTTAACTGACGCCTAATCTCCTCTCGTTCTGTTGCAAACCAAAGCCAAATTACAACTTTTGCAAAAGCATGCGCAATTATTTGCAATTTTTAATACAACAGCCTTGATTTAGGTGATACCTGGCTTAAATTTACATGAAAAATCCCATGTATTTATTGGGAAACTAGGAGAATTTAAAATTAAAACTTCATTTGATCACTTTTTAAAAATAAATAATAAAACATTGAAACACTTTTTCAAATTTTCGCTAGTAAACGCGAGCAAATTCCTTTAAATTCCTCTACTTATCTTTTGACAGATAGGCCTATTTCGTCTGCTACTTACAGACTTCTTCAGTGTCGAGTGCTCCCCTCCCCCTCCTTCATAGACTTTTCTCCATACATTTTTTTTTATTTTTGTATGGAGCGTAGACTTTTTCCAATCACCCCCCCCCCCTCCCCACAGAAAAGTCTACGTGGTTTATTAATAGCCCCTATATAGAAAAATTATCGGAACCCTCCGTGTTATGGCCAGTGACAGCATATCATAAATTGCATTTCGTAAGACCAGATCTCATCACAAGTGGATTCGGGTTTTCCGTTTTAGGTTCGTAAGTGAATTTTATAAACCTATGAGCTCATTAACAAATCCTGAGCTAATGTTATAAATTTTCTTATCATGCTATGATTTTCTGAATTTCATGCTAAGAATATCAGTAAATTCTGCTGATGACATTGAGCGCAGCATTTTGTGCCAAACATTTACAGTATTCTGAACATATATTTCTTGCTCAAGCAACATTGCATGTTTTAAAAGGGTTTTAAAGCCTAGACTAAATTATGGTCTACAGAACCCTTATAAAACCAAAATAAATACTTGTTTGGGATTCGGAACAAATTATTATTTTTTCTCTAATCTAACACTAAAGGGTGTCCCACAGCAATTTGCATCATGGAAAAAAGCTGTAGAAAATTACCTAGTAGACCGATCCTTTTCAAACTTGGAGACAAAAAAATATAACCCATTAGTAAGATTTAAGCATATGTAGTCCATTCAACTTCAATACCATAAGCGTGCCCACACATCATCTTTTCATCGATTTCAAATCAGCGTATGATACAATCGATCGAGACCAGCTATGGCAAATCATGCACGAATATGGATTTCCGGAAAAACTAAGGTGGTTAATCAAAGCAACGATGGATCGAGTGATGTGTGCCGTCCGAGTATCAGGGACGCTCTCGAGTCCCTTCGAATCTTGGAGAGGGTTACGGCAAGGTGATGGATTGTCGTGTTTGTTGTTTAACATTGCACTGGAGGGTGTGATTTGAAGAGCTGGGATAGACACGAGTGGCACGATCTTCAGGAAGTCTTTCCAACTAACTGGCTTCGCCGACGACGTTGATATCGTAGCACGTAATTTTGAGACGATGGCGGAAACGTACATCAGACTTAAGGCTGAAGCTGGTAGGATTGGGCTTGTGATTAATGCGTTGAAAACAAAATACATGAAGGGAAGAGGCTCACGAGAAGACAATGTTAGCCTCCTAGCACGAGTTCAGATCTACGGTGATGAAATCAAGGTAGTAGACGAATTCGTGTATCTGGGCTCATTGGTGACCGCCGATAACGAGACCAGCAGAGAAATAAAAAGGCACATTATGGCTGGCAATCGTGCCTACTTTGGACTCCGAAGACGATAAGCTCGAACAAAGTTGGCCGATCCACAAAGTGTACAATCTACAAGACATCAATTAGACCGGTAGTTCTCTACGGCCACGAAACATGGACATTGCTAGTGGAGGACCAACGCGCCCTTGGAGTCTGGAAGGTGCTGCGTACCATCTACGGTGGAGTGCAGATGGAAGACGGAACGTGGAGGAGGCGAATGAACCACGAATTGCATCAGTTTCTAGGAGAACCTCTCATCGTACACATCGCTAACATCGGTCGACTACGATGGGCTGGGCATGTCGTAAGAATGACGGACTACAGCCCGGTTAAAATGGTTCTCAAAACGGTACAAAAAAAAAAGGCGCGCAACGAGCAAGGTGGATCGATCAAGTAGAAGGCGACCTGCGGAGTCTCCGTAGACAGCGAGGCTGGCGAGTAACAACCATGGGCCGAATAGAATGGAGACAACTACTGTGTACAGCAGAGGCCACGCCGGCCTTAATCTGATTGGTAAGGTAAGTATCATAACCGTACGCTCGCACATCACGCCTAACTCCATTCATTCTGATCACTAATAGAACAGCCATTCTGATCGCATTTCTCCTTCCGATGCTCAGAGTTTCGTAGTAACGTTTAATCACACTACTCACCGTTGACTGCACGACTCCGAAATGTTTTCCGATGTCCCGATGAGAGAGTTGAGGATGTTCCAGGTGCTTGTGCAAAATTAATTCGCGATGTTCCTTTTCGGGTGATGCATTTTTTTCCAATTTTCGAAAAAACTAACAGTGATGAAAATACAACAAAACACACTCTCAACTACTTCTACTCAAATTTTCAAGAGAAAATACCCGATGGGTAATTTTCAACAACGTTTTCCCTGATGCAATTTGATGTGGCACACCTTTAGACTTTGACGAATTGTGCTCATAATAATGTGCCAATGATTTTGGTGAGTACATCCTGATCAGAAAATTAAGCGAATTTGACCGAGATGAAATACGGTCAGAATTAACGGAAAATCTCACGCGATATCAAAGTACGTTCGGCACCGAAATTTACTCATGGAACCATCATACAAATTCAATTGAACTGATCAATCTCTACCAGCTATCGAATCAAAATGAAGTATGAAGAATGATCTCACCAATTTTTGTATTTCATGGTTCTTTCGAAAGGCTAACTCTCCCGAAAGATGTACAAGTGGCCATCATCGTTCTCAACGCTACCATTCAAAAGTTTTGTTTTTGTATTGAAAATCTATTTGGGAAAAGTCGGGAATAAAATCTTAAATATCGGAAAATAGTAGGGGAAAAGGCAGCAAAATGCAAAATTGAAATCAATTGGTCAAAAAGTTTTAAGAGCAATGTCGAAATTTCGGAAATAGTCAATCGTTCATGCCTAGAATGAATGTTATTCAATAAGCAATCACTAATTCCTTTTTATTTCTTCTATCATTACAGGTATGGACTGGCTTAGTAAACTTCATCTTTATACCCTTTCAACAGGAGTGTTGGCGATTTCAACTATAAACTACTCTTTCGTTATTGTATGTATGGAGAACATCGAGCGACAAATTGCCTACGGTGACGTTAAGCACCGGAAGCTCATCTAAAGGCGCTGATGTCTACTGACAATTTTGCAATCAGGTACTTCGAAGCCAATTTCAGCTTGGCAACACTCTGCTGTTGTTCGTTCTGATTTGGGAAGTTACGCACCTTGTACGCCTTCTATCCGGATCTAATTTATTTAGAGCAACTTTGCGAAACATCAAGTTATTTGACCAAGTCCTGCTTCAAAATGTTCGGATTCTGCTTGAAATGAGCATTTGTTGGCGCGTTCTTACAGGCTTTCGTCCAATTTCAGGCTTGTGGTCAACTATGACCCATTCCAAATGACGCACGGAAAAAAAATCCGTGCCCAGACCGTTAAGTACAGTCATGAATTCGAGAACAAGCTAAAAATACACCGTGAACTTAATCACGTATTCATAAACTACATCACGTTTTATGTAAAAATCCTGAAAAAAGTGAACCACTGATCTTTTTTAATTTTTGGGATCATTTTTGTTTCTGTGTGTATAAAGATTGTAGTGTGCTGTGTTCGTGCAAACTGCTGAATGTCGGTTGCATAACTGTATGTTGTTTGGGGGTGACCAGAGACACCAGAAACATGGCCAGTAGGACGGAACCTCTTACACCCTTCGAAGAATATGGGAGTCTTCCTAGAATATTGCGTCAACCCAGGATTTTGGATGTTGGTGAACAAAATCAAGTTTTTGTAGTAATCTTGATGTCATAATCTCGATCTTCAGAACCCGCTGAACCCCGAAATGTTAATTGGAAGTAGAGGTTTGCAATGTCTCGTATGAATGCAGTATTAGCTCAAAGCATTGAAGAATTCTGCACATTAGATGATGTGATGATGTATTATATGTACTACCGCCCATTGTAGCACGGAAAACTAAGTCCGACAGCAATGGGCTCTCCTCGCTGATAGACTCGATCAAGCTTTAATATCCACTGACTATCCTAATCATGCCAAAAAGGGCGATAGGCAACATCACCTATACGTATCCACAGGGAGTCACAAGAGCAAGCTATCTAACATGAGGATGCCCCAATGGGCGGGGAGAAGAGCCCGCCCTCTGTTCTACAAACTGTTAGCAATGGGGAGTTGGCATTCCCACTCTCCCCATCAGAGTTCTTCAATCGAGTGCCCTGATGGTACCTTCCATTCCCATGCAATATTTATATAATAGTGTATACATTTATGTAGATGAAAATACTACAAGCGTGTGTATCTATTATATATGATCATCATTCGGTTGATCCTGAAATGCAAGAAATGTTGTAAAGTGTTAGAGTGTAGAGTTCTGTGGTTCCGCTTTTAAGCACGTTTCATTGAAGAATTCTGCACATTGTAGACAAAATCTATACTCGTATCAAGAAAAGTACACAACGCAATGGAATCAACTGGAAATAACCAATTCTCTTCAGTTCAATAACTCCATAGTGATTTCGAATCTCCTATTTAGCACCGAACCAACAGCACTCTTCCAACCCTTTTTTAATCACTGCTAGTAAAAATGCCCACTCTATCAGTGCAACGGCCGTGCAATTACTCGATCAGTAGTTCAACTCTACCAAATACTTTCAAAGCTGAAGTTTCCAACTGCCGTATCCGAGGAAGCAACCTAGAATCGATCCGAGGTGCGGAAAACTTTCTACAAAATTTGCATTTCTGATTTATGGCCGCATCTGCAATTCATGGTTCTCCTCCTTCCACCCTCCCATCCATCAACCATCAAATAACACGCTGCAGCAAAGTCAAACAATGGTTGATTAAATGCGAGATCATTCATTTGCTGTTCCATCCTCTCCCCACCGGAGGCCACCAGCTGTACAACAGCATTATGCTACCCTACAATCTGACCCGGGTTGCAGTTCAACAAAGTCACATTACGTAAATTGTAGACATTGCTTGTCTCCCAATGCAACCGACGAAAAAAAAACAAATCCGCCCGTCAGTACATAAATTCCAAACAATCGAACCCACTCGGCGTCGCAGAAGGTCCCAAAGAGTTGCTGCTGCTGAAGAAAGGGTCCATTCTTCACGGATCCGCGCACGAAAACAAAAGTGAGATTCATCTCGTTTGCCTACTTGATGATGGTGTGGTCAA
The DNA here is from genome assembly GCA_034211315.2 of Aedes japonicus. Lineage (NCBI taxonomy): Eukaryota > Metazoa > Arthropoda > Insecta > Diptera > Culicidae > Aedes > Aedes japonicus. Next base: position 14,403 of record JASCZW010008861.1, read on the forward strand.
TTCGTCCGTCCATCCGTCCGAAACCCTGTTCGAGCGCCTTTTCTATGAACCAAATAGCAACCAGGCGCGAAAAGTTTATTGTTTGCAAATGTTTTCGTAGTTTGCTTCCACCCACGAAGAAATTTTCCGTGTTTCGTAAGGCAAGATTGACGCACGGGAGAGACGGAGCGATTAGATCTGATTCGGAAACGGACGGAGGTTTCGTTTATCCGAAACAGGTAGTGGACCGTTGCGTGAGTAATTAAGGTGTCTAACGACGCTGACGGACATCGTCGGCCTTTTTCGAGCAGGTAAGGATAGGTACCACAGCAGGCTGACGAGTGATGGGCGTTTTAATTGTAGGGGTTGAGCCTCCTCTTGGCGGAATTGAGGTTTCAATGATCAATGCATTTCTGCACGTTTGCCAGTCTGATGCGATGGGGAACTTGCTTTAATGTGGTGATTATGACGGGGAAAAGTATCTTTTCATTCCATCATGATGGATGTTACGGATGCGATTCATCTAGACACGTGTGCGTGGAACAACGAAGAAGGTCAGGTTGTAAGAACTCGTGCGACTTTTTCACTTCGAGCGTTTTTCCTCCAATCCAATGAAAATTTATTACCCGATTGCGGTTATTGATATGCCAAAAAACATTTCCATCAGCCGAGCTCGTCGGTTCCATCGGCGTCGTCTAGACTTGGCGGCGTTTGCCTTCGAAATTCGTAATTCGTTTCCCCATGTCTAAGAAAAGGAAATCTATTAGCTTGACATCCATCACTTGTATTGTGAAACCCTCTTGGTCAGAACTTTTTGCTTCTTCACACAGAAAGTGATTCGCATGCGAGTGTTGAATCGCGTGGATTTTCAAACTGCTATTATACCGTGTGTTCCACAATCGTAAAACTTTTGCTTTCGATCATCGACGATGCCAGCGACAGCCGTGGAGCCAAATTCAATCGATGGCAAAACGAGCTGGGCGTTAACTTTCCGAAACTTTTCCGGGGGCCACTTGTGTTGGACGAGATATAATCCGATTAGTGCGATACTATTTCCAGTCAGTGGATGACGATAGAGCCGTTGTCATAAAGTAGTCACGTTTGTAATTGCTTTTGGATTTCGTTTCCCGGAATGCGTAGAATAAATGCGACACTAATGATTGTGAAAAATTGCTTCTTAGCGAAATATAATTACTCGGTACATGCACAGAAGAAAGACGACTTGGGCCTTGGGAATGACGTTCAATGAATCGCAAGAGCTTAATCCCTTGGGGCTTAACGAAGCTGGCTAAAACACCGCAGTGCGGCAGACAACGTACTTAGGTATCGAAAATAAACGGAACATGTCTTGCTTCGTATTCGGATCACCCGCTGACTGAATCTGCGTTTTTTTTGTGATTTGCCAGACTATGGATTGTAAAGAAGCAGTGACTCAGGAGGAACTGAACACAATTTACACAACTAATCTTAGTTTTGTGTAAGTCCTAGATGAAGAACAATATCCTAAATCACACCGTTTGTTCAAATGTGTAGAAGGTTGCAACCGAGATGCGATTGGAAATTTTCAAAGGAATCCGAACATATTTTATGAAGATTTCCACCTATTTAGGATATCCGCAGACTATCCCACAAGTACAAAATCGTAGTGTAATGTAATTCAACATACTTTGTTTGATTCAATTCTCAATCTTTGAATCGAAACTGTCCAACATCTATAAGTTTGACTATGAGCATAACCACCCCCTTTTTTCAATCAAAAAATCATTGTCACACTTTATGAGTGGTCCCAAAAGCATCCTTACTGTTGGTATAAATCGGCTATCAAAATTTTTCAAATGCTTGTTTTCACAATAAATTTTCCAAAACGAAGCCTGCTGCCAACCCAACCGTTTTATTCAGCATCCCATTGAATTCTCGTGGAAGTGCAGAGGTATTTTCGGCTTCCAACAAATCGAGTATCACGTCAACACATTCCTACCTCTTGCTTTTTTTTATCTGCACCCAGGTAGAGCTAGCGTCGGTTTCGTTTTATTTTGGGATCACCAATTTTACACATTGAGGATGTAGGTAAGTCCCAAGTATCATCTGTTGGTTCTCTGTGTAGTTAGAGCTGATTTGGTAATAACAGACTGAAAAATTTGGGCGGTCGATAATACACATGCTCTTAGGAATAGACAAATCCAATATTTCTTCTGATTGTGATGCGTTCGGCTAGAATACAAAGCATATCATGTTTAAAATTCTCGGATTATCTTCCAGAGTGCTTTAATCTTACACAAGTAGCGAGAACATCTTGTTGTGTATTTCGCAAAAAAAATTGCAGTTCATCACAAGAAAAAAATTCTCAGTATTTTGGAAGAATTTCAATTGAAGTTTGGCCTGAACGTTGTTGAAAATTCACATCAAATACCTCTCAGAGATCTGAGCTAATCTTTTTCGATGTGTTGAGCGAAGTTTGTCCAACGTTAGGATTTTTCTCAGTTTTTCCTCTAAATCTCTATCATCATTTGTAGAAAATTGTGCATGAAAATGTAATTAAATCACTCTCACTTTGGTTTTTTACAAATCTGTCACTCAACCCTTTCAGGTCTAAACATTTCCAAGCGATATCATACAAGCAATTTGTTGTGTTCTGATTGATTTGTTGCTCAATAATATAGAAATGATTGAAAAAATTATGATTTTTTTTTTATTGAGATGTAGTCTCTAGGTAGTCCAAACTTTTCTGGAGTTCAGAACTTATGGTCTTTAATTGTAACAGTAGCCTTATCTGCAACACAAAGTAACAAATTTATGGTCATCTATATAAATAAAAATGAGTTGGGGTTTCCTTTGTCACGATTTAACTCGCGAGCGGAAGGACTGATCGGCGTGAAATTTTGTATGCAGAGATTTTTGGGGCCGGAGAATAATCTTATGATGGTTTGGGACCCCTCGCTTCACTAGAAAGGGGGGCTCCCATACAAATGAAACACAAATTTCTACAGAACTCGAGAACTAATCAAGCAAATGAAACACAAATTTATGCACAACTCGAGAACTAATCAAGAAAATGGAACCAAATTTGGCATATGGAGGTATTTGAAGGAGAGAAATGTTTTTATGGTCATTGAGACTCTTCCGCCTTCTGAATGAGGGGTGGGGGGTCTCTCAAACAAATGAAACTCAAATTTCTGCATAACTCGAGAACTAATAAAGCAAATGGAATCAAATTTGGCATGTGGAATTTTTTGAAGGAGAGACATATTCATATGGTGTTTTAAGACCACTGTGCCCTCTTAATGAGGGGGGTCCCATAGAAATGAAACGCAATTTTCTGCATAACTCGAGAACGAATAAAGCAAATGGAATCAAATTTGGCATGTAGATTTTTTGAAGGTCAGACATATTTCTATGGTGATTTGAGACCCCATTGCCCTCTGAAAGGGGGGGGGGGGGCTCTCATACAAATGAAACGCAATTTTCTGCATAAATCGAGAACTATTCAAGTAAATGAAACCACATTTGGCATGTAGGGGTTATTGGAAACAGGATTTTTATTTATATTAAAATAGATTTCTGTCTGACTGTCTGTCTGACCGATCGGAGTGAAAATATGTATGCAGGTATTTTTGGGGCTGGGGAAGGTTCTTATCATTGTTTGAGACCGCTTTCCCCTTCCGGCTCGCATACAAATGAAACACAAACTTCTGCATAGCTTGAGAACTAATCAAGCAAATGGAATCAAAAATGGTATGCGGGGTTTTTTGAATGCATGAAATGTTCCTATGGTGAATTCAAACACAAATTTCTACCAATCCTGAGAATTATCCAGGTAACTAAGCCACAAACTGTGTATTGTCTGGGTAAGAAGAATGTTCTGATAGAAGTTTGAACTCCTTATTACTCAAAAAAAAAACTCATTAAAAAAAGCGTCTGTTCTATGTAATGTTCATTCATTTAGTTGCAGGCGTAGCAACGCTCGCACCGGGATCAGCTAGTATTCAATAAATGTTCCGGAAGACCAACAAACACTATGCAATAATGTCTGGATATTCTATAGAATATGTCATTTGAACTGTCTTGGGGTTCAAAACTTAAGATATTCACTTGGTTCTGTAGCTTTTTGGACTATACAGAAAGGTTAATTGAAATTTTTTGAATATGTATTTTAACTATTTACAGCCAGTAAAGCTACTGTCATCCAAACTCTCCCGTAGCTCAGAACTTAAGATATACTGTTGCAACAGTAGACATCATGAGATAATTATGGGATATTCTTTGTCATTCAAACTGTCCTGGAGTTCAGAACTTAAGATATACTGTTGTAACAGTAGCTTTGCCCTCTATAAAGTGTTATGATATTATTCAAACATATTCAACGAATGTCCTGGAAGACCAATAAATGAGATAATCTTGGGATATTCCATGCCAAACAAACTGTCCTGGAGAACAAAACTTAAGATCTTCAATTGTAACTATAGCTTTTTGGACTATACATAGTCACGGACGGTTAACTGAACATGTTTGAATAAATATTTTAACTATGTATAGCCCATAAAGCTACTGTCACAGTTGTAGACCTTCAGTTTTTAAGGACAGTTTGGATGACTAACAAGGTTATGCTATGATGTCCGTGGATGTTTAGGAATATTCATTGAATATGTTTGAATATTCGTAGCTTTGTATAGTAAAGGCTACGGCTACTACTTTATATCTTACGTTAAGAACTCAAGCCAGTTTTTACGAACTTGAACATTCGAAGATAATCGGATAATGATCGGTGCTTTACAGAATATTCACTTAATGTGTTTGAGTGCATACCTTTCAAAGGTTATAAAGCTACTAACCTTCCAGAAGGTTCACTTAATTTGGTTAAATATATATTGTTACTTTGTTTAGCCCAGAAAGTTACAGTTACAGCTTTAGATTTTAAGTTTTGCATTCCAGGATAATTTGGAAAATCTAGATCATCGGTATATTATCTAATAATGTCTGTTCATCTTCTAAGACATTCAATAGTCCATAAAGCTTTTGTTACAACTATTGGTGGTATGTTCTGATCTCAAGCATAGTTTGGGTAACCTAGAACATGTCATATTATTTTATAATGTTTGTTGACCTTTAAGAATATCAATGGAATATGTTTGATTATTTATTGTTAGTTTGTATTGCCGCCAGGACAGTTTGGGTGACCTAGACCATCCGAAGAATATTTGGTTAAGTAATATTATGTTTAATACAGGGACGTTCTGGCCAATTACGTGACAGGACTTTGTATTGCCAAAAAAGCTACTATTACTATCGTAGATTTCAAGTGCTAAAACTATACAAAACTATAAAATAATGAATGTTAACCTCCCAGAAGAATTACTGAATATATTTAAGTACATACTTACCTTACCAATCAGACCAAGGCCGGTGTGGCCTCTGTTGTACACAGAAGTTGTCTCCATTGTAATCGATCCATGGCTGTAACTCGCTAGCCTCGTTGTCTGCGGAGAGTCCGCAGGTCGCCTTCTACTTGATCGATCCACCTTGCGCGCCTCTTCTTCTTTGTATCCGTCGGTACGTTTTCGAGAACCAATTTAACAGGGTTGTCATCCGACATTCTTACGACATGTTTGAGTACATATCATCACCTCATATAGATCAAAAAACTACTGTAATATCTATAGATCTTATATTTTGAGCTTAAGATCAGTTTGAGTGACCTAGAATATCCCAAAATTGTCGCATTATGTCTGATGATCTGCTACACTAATGAATGAATATTATCAAATACATATTGCCCCCTTGCAAGTTCCAAAACCCTACTGTTACAACTATAGATTTTCTGTTCTGAACTCAAGGACAGTGTCTGGCGTGCTTGCTAGTGTCAACGCCACGTTAAGCCGGTGGGTGGCAACAGAAATTTCGATGAAATCAAGAGAAATTTCAATCAAACATACTCTTTCGTTGGGCAAATTGATTTGGTCGTCCTGAAAAGGACGGATTTTGTTGTTAGGCTTTCTTCTAGGTCTTTTTGGGAAGCAGGGTGGCCTGGATGTTTGGCAGAACACCATCCTGTGAAATGTCCACACCGGAGAGTAGCTTATTCAACACTAGCTGTTGCAAATCAAATCATACCCAGGTAACCAATCAGCATTAGTTTATGCAGTAAATCAACCCTTAATCTGCATTTCAAATGTTACAAGCATTATATTAGCATTATATCAGCATCTTGAAAGCTATCGTTTGTAAAGCTGCATTTCAAATGCTATTTAAATGCTTGTAGCCTGTAATAAGCATTTCGAATGCAAAATAGCATTAATGAAGCAATATCATAGCATTGCAGTAAAGCAACCGTATATTGGGCGAAAAGTGGCATTTATGTTGCATTTACGGCGACTTAAACGCTTGATAGGATGCCGTAAAGACGCTTTGGAACTGCTTATTGGTTACCTGGGTGTTTTAGAAATAAATTAATTATCTTATGCTATTAAAACATGCTTTTATTCATGTTAATAGAACAAAGTGAAGTTTATTGCAATCGTATGTTTTGCTTTAAAGCAGTATGTATCCATCTTCCATGTTTACCAACTATCCCCCTATCCCTCGGCAAAATTTTCGTAAGGTTGAAAGTGACAAATATAAACAATGACTTAATAACACATTTTCCTTAAAAACTGCTTGCTCGACACAGATACAAACACCACCAACAGATGAAACAATTAACACCTTGACTGATGCTGTGCGTATACATGAACAAGCTAGACATTTTCGAAAAAATGTGTTTGTAGTCATTTTTTACTGTTACTTTCGACCATATGAAAATTTGAAGAGAATTATACAAAGATGCAGAATGCAGACGTACACGGCCAGTTAGATTGACTCAAGATTTAGTCAAATTCGACTCAGAAGAGCAAAAAGTGGACTTACTCATAGACTGAGGAAAGAAGCAGATATGAGTAAAGGTCAGTCATACTTATGTATAAAGTATTAATACACTCAGCGAAAAAAACTTTCGAAATTCATAAGATTACATTATGATTATTTGCTATAAGGAATCAGTATGAATTTCATAAATTTATCTTATGAAATATAATGATGTTGAAAAAATGAAAATATGGAGCAACCTGGATTCGAACCTTGAACATTAAGGTTGTGGGTCCAGTGACTTGCTTACTAGTATATATCAACACTTGTAAACAGGAACGCTTAAAGGCGGCGTACAAGAACAACGTCGTGTGAAATAAAATCCGTTCATAAGTCAGCCTTATGAAATTCCAAAGCAACGTTCATAAGTTGAACCTTATGAAATTCATAGGATTATTTGGTTCAGTGTAGGAGTGACATTTATCAATAAATATTATACAATTTTACTTAGTCCATGCGTAAATCTACTTTTTCACTGTTGAGTCAATCAATCTCAGTAGCCGTTGAGAGAATCAACCTCAGTAGCCGTTTGCCTGCACGAAACATGGCACATTGAAAAGAGCAAAAGGAGATAGAGAAAGAGAGATGAAACCAAACATCGTCTCTTTTCGGTAGATGCAACATGATTGAATTTATTTTTGTTGCATACAGCGATGCCAATGTTCCTGATTTTTCAGGATTTTCCAGACTTTTAAGCATTGTGCCTGAAATCCTGTCAAGCATCTAGTTTTTCCAGATTTTGATTAAAATAATCCTGATTTTGCCTGATTTTCATAATTTTCATCAATCCAAATTAATTTTGGATTTTCTGTTCTGTCTCTAGCTGCTTTACTGATACATGACTGCACCTCGCTTTTTATACTGAAATGCGTTGATACCATATACCTGATCATGTTGAACAACGTTGACGGGACAATTATTATTATTTAAGTTTCAGTCCTATGCGCACGAGAAATTTTCTACAAGATACAGTCATCAATAGAACTAAGACCACCAAAAATGCTCCACTCAAGTGTCACGCTTTGATTTTCTTTGAAATGTGTAGTTCATTAGCTTCTAGATAGATTCTAACCACTCTGGATTTATTTTGGTTTAGCAATGAACGTAGATCTTGTCGAGAAAGTTAAAGTTAGGTCAATTCACGAAGCACTGAATAGACCGGATGCGAAGTTGCGTTTGACTTTTATACCCTGTGTGAATCGTCTGAATAAGCTGTTTCAGAGTGAACATCCTGAATTGTGTTCACTGAATTCAAACACTTCAAGGCTTGTTAAAACAATATAAGATAATTGTATGAAGCCGGAATGTCTAACGAATTAAAAAAAATGAGGTTATGTTTGAGGATCAGAATTAATTAAGTGAGGAAGATGTATATATATGAGTAGCTGATAGTGTATTAAATAAGGAATATGTTTCAGAAGACAAAAAAAGCCAACATCAAATTATCAAACATTACTTTCGCTTATCAGATTCGAAGCAGAATTAACTTCAACGATGTTTTTATGAACAATATGACTAATATCGACCCTAATAATGTTACACTAGGAAAACATTAAACTTATCTTCCTCTTTTGCAATGTTTTCCGAATTTAGCAAGAATTAAATCACGAAGCATGGATGATGAATTCAGAGAAATTTTGAATATTGATTTTTCCACGATTGACTTTTGAGCAGATTTTGGGGTAACATATTGTCGGTCAGTAGATTAGGAGAAACATAGGATTTTCGGCTTCTGTGAGATTTTGTCCCATGTTTGTTGATCTTACTACACTCGTGAGCAGGGTTGCGGCTTATCATTTTTGACTCAGGCATATTCATTTGCCAATATCTCCTTTCAGAGGGTCGATTTGATAATATGATGTATGATGAACTTGTAGTGCATGAGTAGACCTACAACTTTGTCTAACAGTACATTGCTCTAACTCCTATATCTTCGACATGAGAGCGTATATTCACAGTGATCTTCACGATGATAATCGCGTGATCTTCACCGCGAATATCACCGCGAAGATCACTGCGAATATACGCTCTTATTCCTCAGATATAAGAGATAGAGCTATGTACTGTTAGACCAAGTTGTAGGTCTACTCAAGCACCATAAGTTCATCATACATCATATTTTGAAATTGAGCTTCTGAGAAGAGTTATCGGCAAATGAATATGGATAAGTCAAAAATGATAAGCCGCAACCTTGCTCGTGAGCATCAGTGAAACGATTTTTCTCACAATTTAATTTAAACAAAACGAAATTGAGGCATAGATGGGGATAAGACACTACGAAAGGAATATTACCGAAGAAGCAAGAATCGTCAAGTTTTCACACACAAAAAAATTCTTTGTATAAAACAGAAACTACTTGTAAGCTTTTTTTAAATATACAATATTTTTATGAACATCAGTTTTTGACACAGAAAATGACAATCCTGATTTAATCCTGAATTTTTATTTCATATACTTACTGACTTAATAAAAATCTACTTGGCAACGCTGGTTGCATACAAAGCAATATACAACGCTATCTCTCTTTCTCATATAAAAATCGGATGTTATGAAACACTATGATCTTGATTCTATTGTAATGTATTGAGTATGCAACAATGATGAAGATACATTATTTTTTGTCCTAACATTGAAAAGTTATGCATTCATGCATTTGCGTGTTTGGATTCACTGGATAAAGGACTATAAAAGCCGAAAATTCTATGATTTGGTGTTAACCAAACATACTGGTTGTATTGTACAAGACGACGACCTATGTCAAAGCCGATTTTTCACAAATTCCTGATTATAAATTCTAATTTATAAAAAAAAGTATAATCTAATTTATAAAAAAAGTATCTAATTCATCTGTACATGCGGAAAAACATCATGCGGCCACCTATTTATCACAGCTGGAAATATAAGCAGTTAAATTTACATCCAAGAGTGTCTTAAAAAGCATCTGGGACTCCTTCTGAAATAACATTCTCAAGCCAATCCTATTTCGGCAAGATTTGACATCCTTCCACTACTCAACAGCGACTAAGAAATGGTACGATAACAATAAGATCGTTGTGGTGCTGCGTGACATAAATCCACCAAATTGTCCGGAAATTCAACCAATCGAGCGATTTTGGGCAATTGTTCAAACTGATTGAATTCAAGAGTTCAAAAAGAAGTAGACAACGGCTTACAATGCCAAGGAAGTAATGCTTTAAACATTAATGGCAGGAGTTGAATCGTCCGTAAGATTAAGTTTGATTGTGAAATTTCAAATTTTTGAGAGCGTAGAGGTTCAGATACTGAGAAAAATAAAAGTTTCCAAAGAATTGTGTATGTATTAATTTCGGTGGCTCATATTCATTTAAAAATAGATAATTTGAATCCGGGCCGGTTTAGTAGTAATGGATCGTTAATTACCTGGAGACAGCTACTGATGATGGTCTTCTTATTTAGAACAGTGTTGAGCTCATGCTGCCTTGATTCTATAAATCTACGATAAAATTTTCCAAGATGCGACATTTCCTCCGCTAGCGAAATAAGGAACAGATTATCTAACCCTGAAAGACGTCGGCCCCTATAATTGCAAATACCTCTAAACTCATCTAAGTTGAAGCGTTGATCCCTATGAAAGCACAAATCGCCACCACTGACTGCTCGCTCAGACAGCACCGAGATCATCGACCTGTTTTGCCCGGCGTGACCAATTCCAATCTAGAAGCAAGCACAATTTGGGGAGCAAGATTTTCCCCTGATTTTCTTAATTTTCTTCAAGCTCCACTGAAGATTTGTTTAAAAATGTGTACATTGGCTCGTTGCCGGCTGGAGGAGGATTTACAACTCGTTGCCGGCCTGGCTTTTCTTTGCATTGCTTGCAGGCCGGAAAATTGGACCGAAACCAAATCGCTGTGGGCTGCACCCTTCTTCTGCTGTGCGATCCGGTAGGTAGCTATGGTCGAACGAAAAAATGGTAAATTTTATGTGCGTTTGTACAGCTATTCCATTCCACATGAATGAGTCCACAATCGGCGTGCGTTAAATTAGATTCAACTCCGTAAGAATTTGAAAACGGCGGCTATGACTCTCATTGAAGGCGAACGACAGAACGGGACTCGATCCGTCAGCTGCGAAAATAGCACAACTCAATAAAACCTCGAAGAACACTCGCCAGTAGCGCTGGTTGGCAGAACGACAGAACCGGAGTGAAATAAAACAATCGAAATTCTCATCTAATTGAATTACTCATCAAACAGCTGTCGTTGTTTTCCCCTTTTTTTCATCAAGCTACCGTCCATCGTCGCTGATCGTAGACATCGAAATGGGTGGCATAATAACTTGTTCTGGAATTCGTTCACTTATATGTGAACCGACTGGAAAATTCCTTATCATCCATTTAGAGCAATGGAACAAATTCCGGAATGACGACCGGGCTTGGTGCAACGACCCAGATCAGAAGGCAAGAACCTTTCCCGTTCTATCAAGCGCGAACTGAATCTTATGGACGGGCTGGCAACTTAGGTCGTGCTATAGGCCACTGAACCGCAGTATCGCGCAAATGCTGCATTTGTTGTTGGCTTTTGCTCGCTTTGTAGATTTGAACTTTTTCCCTTTCGAGACATCGAGAGAGCCAATAAATCACACAACAATAATCATCATCATGATGCGCTTCATAAATTTTCTGTTTAAAGTCTGAAAATTGCCATCATTACGATTGCAGGCAGGACGATTAACATTGGTGTCATTCTTGCATTTGTGCAGCGCGAACGTCTGCCATTGGGTTTGTCGGTTTGTTTATTACTGTCAGTGACGGTGGTGTGCCGGGGGTAATTAGAAGTCGATTGATGGCAGTCTTATCCGGGTGCTGCTGAATAGCAGCAGTTTGTTTGCCGACCTTGCCCAGTTTGAGCGGACGGAAGAAAGGGGACTACCGTTGCGGAAATTGGACGAACGGTTATGTGTAGAAGTTTGTTATTATGACTTACTAAAAGAAGGTCCTGATTTTAGGTTGTGTTGAGCTTGATTGCCGGTTACACCTTTAATTTTGTATGGAAAGGGTACATGCGTTTCGCGTTGTTTGTCATGCCATGTATCAATGCATACTGTGGGTGGCACAGAAATCAGCGTGCTTTGAAAACCTGGATGTACTATCGGGACATATTTAATTAAGGGTATGTGTCCCTTGACTCAACTTTATATGTAACGATCGCTTACAGTATTTTAGCTGTAAGCGATATTCAACTAGTAATTTAGATAACTTTAATAAGCGTTTGGTAATACATTTCACGAAAAGATACCCAAAGTAACAATTTTAGTTTTATTCCAGCCGTATAGCACTCCTCCCGGTGATTATAAAGCTACATTCAAAACTGTTTTGTCTACCAACATCTCCTCTATGCTTCTTTAAAGCCGAAATGTGTACAAAGTGGCCCACTCTATAGACGGTTGTGAAAACAAATTAATAAAACCCTTCCAAGACCATAAAGATTTTGAAAATGCTCTAGTGAAAGATTTTATGACCACTTGAGAACCATCATAAAACCTCTTGGCAGGCATGAAAACCAGCATACGGCCAAATGGCCACAGCTGTCAATCTTCACTGTGATATCGTGGTTGGGTTTTGTTGTTCTGCTTTGTTCGATTCACTGCTCTTCTGATTCATTTAACAATAAACAATATCTAGGATAAATGTCCTAGTGTTGCGGGAAATTTTGTTTTATAGCAAAATATGCAAAACAAATTAAGTTTTTTTTAAAGCGTATCATGCTCCAAATCATATGCGCATTTGAATTTATGGTGAATATTCGTACGATAAGAGCCAAACATTAATGCGCCAACAACTGAACCAAAATTATAACAAATATGTGCGATAAATTAATCATAATTTTCCTGGCAACTGATGGTTTACAATAAGATAATCTAAAAGATTGCCAAAATCTGTCTTCGATCTACAATTCCTTTGCATTACATATAAAATTTTGTGCATTTTCCTCATTCATTCCAAATCAATTCTTGTATTCCCATATGGCGATAAGAAAAAAATCACAGTTTTGCCAAAAAGCCAACTTATCTTCGCAATGACTACTATAAAACTATTTGGTCATTTGGTGGCTTCTCTCAATGCCAATTTGCCGTTTAATGCATTTACTGGAGGCAAAATGGTTCTAAAATGCTTTTTCAACTAACCATAATAAGATAACATGAATGAGTCCTAAAACGGCAGTTTAGGAGTCCATAAAGTCGTAAGAAATCCTTTGATAGGAGCGAAAGAAATTTGACAAAATAAGGTTTTAAGATCGTTGTAAACAAGCTATGTAGGTTCTCGTAAACCTGACTAAAATATGGACCTCTTGGCACCATAATAAAACCAAATTAATTTCTAGTGGCTTTCATAAAACTTTAATAAAACTTAGTAAAGGTGTGTCGTTTTGGCAATGTTACTTGGCAATGTTCATGGCTGCAACATCGTTCCATTCGATTTAGATTTATTTTATTTATTTATCCAGATTTATTATCAAATTAAGTCTTTGTATGGTTATTTTTGTCTGATTGAGAGAGAGTCTTCGGTTTGGTTGACTTTGTCGCAGAAATTTCGGAGGCAAATCGTGAGAATTGAACAGGGAAGAATTGCCCAATAGTTATTGTCATTTTATATCATCCTATTCCTTCACTGTATTGTATATACTATTCTCTATAAAATTACATATTGATTTTACATTTTTGGCGCTACCCAAGTGCTTCATTTTAAAATTGTTTTACTTTTTTTATATCATAGATTATATGTACTTTTAATTATTCTGTCTTATGTTTTCAAAGATCATTCTAATCATTTATTTTTCCTGCCATTCTGCAATACACTTTTGCATTTATTACTGAATGTATCTTTCATTTTCTGTTACGCAAATAGACATTTTAACAAATCTGAACTGATCTGACCCGTGCAGAGTTGTTTCATGGCATTACCCTAGCAAAGGAAAATAACAAGCTGATATCATATAAAAAACAAGTTATGTTATCCCAGTTATCATTTTGATTTCAGCTGTTATCGTATAACAAATTTAGTTATCACCATTGGCAAATTTTGTTATCATATGTTATCATTTTCAACACAGTTTTTTTTATGAACGTTATAAGTTGAAATGTAAAACTATAAATATTTTCAGCATATTTGAACAAAAAATTTTGCTTTTAATCAAAATATTTTTTTCAGTTATTAGCACGAGAATTTGATTTCAAATTGATAACATAATTTGATACTATTTCAATAATTTTGCTCACAAAACAGGATTTGTTATCAAGTTGTTCGCAGTGATAACAAAATAAGTTATTATTATGATATTCAACGAGTATTTTTTTGTTATTCATTCTGTTATTTTGGCTGTTTATTCAGCCTGAATGATAACATATTCAGTGATCAAAAAATGATAACCTGGTAATAGAACTTGTTATCAACTTGGTATAATCCTTTGCTCGGGTAGCTAGTAACTAGTTTAACGGTTTATCATTATCACTATTTAATCATTACTATTGTTGAGGTATCCCAAGTAGTACACGTTCATTATTAGTTGTAGTAAGTTGATTATGACTTAGCAAGTCAAATTTATGTTATCTCAACTGAATTGCAACAAGTGTGCTACTAGGGGTTAAACAACATCATCATAGATTGTTACTCCGCGTTTGGTAGAATACAAAGTTAACAATCGTTATCACTACAGTTATCAACATTTTTGTTATTATCATGGTATTGAGTTTACTTTACTAGTTAGACAATTTATATTGTTAATAATTTTTTTTTTTATCTTTATTAAAGTGGCTTTCAGCCTCCTGCGCTGGTTCGCCACTTAAACGTTAATTATTATTTCATCTGTCAAATTATCCTTTAATTCCTTTTCCATTTTTCTCTCACTAAGATGTATGTAGTGCCTTAAATACATGAGCCTTAAACTGAATCTGCTGCAGACATTTGTACTTATTAGTAAAAGTTCAATAAGGTTTCCTGGTTGGTTTGTAATTCATCTTCACAGGCTTGACAGTTGCCGTTACTAAGCTACGAAGCTACAATCTAGCAACAATTATAGCAGCATTTTCATTATTGAGCATGAGAATGATTGACCGCCCGAGGTTGCTACTCCGTTTTTGCCAGATCAGCTGTTATTACTCAGGGAACCAAAAGATTATGCTTGGGACCAGCATACATCCTCAATCTGTAAAAACTGGTGATCCCAATCCAAGGCAATACCGGCGCCGGACTCGCTCGAATGCAGGTCAAGTAGGGAGTGGGTAGGAATATGTTGACCTGATACTCGCTTAATTGGAAGCCGAACACACCTCTGCACTCCCACGAGAAATCACTGAGATGTTGGATAAAATGGTTGGGTTTGCAGCGGGATTCGTTTTGGTAAACGGTGTGCTGAATTCAACTGACGTCGGCAGCGAATAAGATATTTAACTATGTTCCCGATTTATTCTCTGTACAGAGATGCAAATTAAAGTTGGTTGAATTTTGGCACCGATTTAAACCAACAATAAAGATGCTGTTGGGGCCACTCACTAGTATGAGTGGTTGATTTCTATCGAATACAAGAATACGCTAAAACATCGAGTTTGAGGACCGATTTAAACCAACAGTAGGGATTCTTTTGGGGCCACACAGAAGCGTGGATGGTTTATGTCACCAGAATACAAAAGTATGTTAAAACATCGAGTTTGAGGACCGATTTAAACCAACAGTAAGGCCGCTGGGGGGGGGGGACTCCCAAGAGTGGGTGGTTTATTTCCATGAAATACAAGAATACGTTGAAAACATCGAGTTTGAGTACCGATTTCAACCAACAGTACAGATGCTGTTGGGGTCACTTACCCATTGACCAGCATTTTTATATTAACTATTCACACAGTGTGCTTCTGAAAATTATATTACGTTTACAGGTTTCAAACATTATCCAGTCCCATTTTGCCGTATTAAGCTACAGACACTTGATATATACTTATTACTTTTATACATATTTTATTTATTTTTTTGTTTCTTATTTATACATATTTCATTGATTTAAGATATTTAAATACAGGGATGGGAGGATACATCAGGGCATTTATGACTGGTGCATTCCACTCCACCGTTAGAGATAAATTTGACTCACCTTTCTCAAACAAACCATCTAGTGGAAAGCTTAATTAATTGCATAAATAGTTATTCGTATTATCAGGTCGTATTTCTGGAAGGAGATTCTCTTACTCCCGCAGGTTCCGCGTAAATGTCTCTGCTGTAACAAAGCATGATCTTTCGATTAAGTGGAACCGCATACAGGGCAAAGCCCATGCTAAGATGGTGGCTTCCCACATACGGTTTTCTTTGTCTGATTTTCTGACTTAAGGCATTGCCAGCTGAAAAACAAAATTTCACAAAACAATCTAAAATAAAACTACTTTGAAACAACCAAGTAATTTTTACATAGGGAACATCTATTAATGATGTCACGCAAAAACGTGACTCTTAGACCCCTCCCCCCTTGTCCCTTTTTTTTGTATGGATTGTCACGTTTTCTTAAACACCCCTTACTGCGTTACATTATTAATGGACCTTCCCAAAGGATTTATCGGCCATTCGATAAAGAAAACATTATAATTCACTCTTCAGAGATTTTGTCCCATTGATTTAATTTAGATGAGCCGTTTCAACAATATTCAACCGCTCAACATTTCCAATGAAAATTTTACCAAAGAAAATATCTTTACCACCTTTTTAATACAACAGGCTATGGTTGGGAACATAGAAAACAATATGTCTCTAACATTGGGCCTACGGTTTTCTTGTTAAATCAAAGCTGGTAGATTTATGAGAACAGTTATTTTATAACGGCTGACTATTTTATGTCAATTTAGGCTGTAGTACTCGGTTCATCTGCTCAATTTAGCCGAACTTAGATCATTGGAAGATAAAGATATTAATCTGTTCAGCCTAACCAGTAAAGTCGATGTCTACAAAGTTACGGAAATCGAAAATTCCCGACATCTTATTCAAAACGACGTATCTGATTTTGTCAGCAAAGAGGGAAACAAAGATTCAAGATTCAATTTCTCAAAACATTCATAACTAGCATCTTCATGTTAGAGAAATGTTATTCCTTGTGTTGGTGGTCCTAGTTTGCGTGAAAGTGCTAAGAGTTACAAGGATTTAGCGCTTGAATCTTTCTTATTCTTCCTCTCTGTTTACAAAATCAGAAACATGTTTTAAATAAGTTGTCGAAATTAACTCGGAAGTGAAGAACTATAAATTGATTTATAATGTCTCCTTTGAAATGAATCGGTCAGCTAGATAGCAACAAGGTTTTCTTAATTATGGCTGAATTAATGACATATTGTGTACACGGGCTGAATGAAGGAGCTAGGCTAACATCACATCCCGGTACCCTACCGGATAAATCTGAACTTTCTTCTAAAAATTGAAATTTATTCATCAAGTCTCTTAACCGACTCAAAACGGATTTTATCTACATCGTATTTCAACACAATGTATGGTCTACATGCTTTAACAAGTGATAAAAATTACTAAAATAATAATATTTGCGAACAAGATCTTGATGTTTTTAGGATCAATAAGCAGTTTTACGATGTCTCGAGCGTACTCCACGGAACATCACAACACTGTAATAGACATGATATAGTATTTCTTTATTACTTAAGATACTCTAAACTATCCTTGAGTTCAGATCTTGACGTTCTACGTGATCAATAAGGCTATTCACGCTTTTTCAACCATACTTATCAGTTGAAATAGTTCCATGGAACATCATAACACTGTAATAGACATGTTACAGTATTTCTAAAATATCAACAGTTCTCCAAACTATCCGTGAACACAGATCTTGATGTTTTTCATGATCAACAAGGCTATTTACAATGTTTCCATCGTATCTATGGGTGGTAATAGCCCATAATACTGTAATAAAAATGATACAGTATTTCTGGAACACCAACGGACTCCTTGAATTTGAAAAACCGTACTTGAAAAACCGTACTTATAAGTTGAAATAGCTGTATGGAACATCTTAACACTGTAATAGACATGTTATTGTATTTCTAGTATGCCTATGATACTCTAAACTATCCTTAAGTTCAGATCTTGGTGTTCTACATGACCAACTAAGCCATTTACGATATATCCAACGTACTTATGCGTAGAAATAGCCCCACGGGACAACAGTACACTGTAATAAACAAGTTACAGTCTTTCTAGAATACCTAAGGTACTCCAAGCTACCCTTGAGTTCAAATCTTGATGTTCTACATGATCAACAAGATAGTATATAATGTCTTCACTGTACGTATGGGTAAGAAAAACTTCATGAGATATCATTATACCTTTTAAGACATAAGACAGTATTCTCATAAAATCTACGGTACTCCAAACTATTCTTGAGGTCAAATCATAATATTCTACAATTTAACTAAGGATTTTTACAATGTTTTAACCGTATACATCCGTTGGAAAGCTTGATGGAACATCATAAAATCGTTATACCCGTATTTCTTTGTTGCCAGAATATCTACGTTATACCATACTATCCTTCAGCTCAGATTTCGATGTTGTACATCAAAAAGAGATTTACGGTATTGATTTGCAGATATTTTGGTTAATTGTTTATCATTTTGATTTGAAGATAAAGAGTCAGATAGAGGACCTTTGACTCGCTAATAATTGCACATGTATAGAATATTAGAATTGTATTTTTTTTTAGAAATTTCGAGAGTGATGTGATGTGATATTATGTGATATGGCAAGGCCAATGGCTAGTTCAAAATGTACATACCTGTAATCCGCACCATTCCGTTGTATGAAGAGCCAAAAACGGGGATGTGAACCTGTAAGCAGAACTACATACGAAACCCACGGAAAGGATAGAGAATCCCTTCCAAGGAAACGCTCTTACGACACGAAATGAACAGTAAGCAATACACATTGAGATTTCCGACTGTCGGAAGAAAATTAGACCCTCGCTGATTTCGATCTGATGATTTTCGTCAAGGAAGGTATAAATGTCATCCATGACATAGGCCAGATAACCACGAATCCCTCATCCAGCCTACACTTCGTCTGAAACGCTGTATTCCCCCCTTACTCTTTGTAATAGAATGTATGTATGTAATGTACGTTATAAAATATAATATATGTATTTACAAAATGTAACTGACAGTCTCTGGATTGCTACTGCAAAATTAAAATTGGATGTGTTTTTATATCTTAAAAGTCCTGGAAAAGTCAAAAAGCAAATTAGATTAGTTCTTTCAAAAAATATAAAATTCCAATGAAAAGATATTTGATTTGTTTGATATTTTTTGAAATAAATGAAATATCTTATCATAATACCACTTAACATATATATTTAAATTCAATCCTATATTGTTTATAATCACATGCCGGTCTATTACGAAATTGTTGTTGTAGTTCAGAAATAAAATTGGCTGCTCCGTGCTCTGAAAGGGGGGGAGGTCTCATATAAAAATGAAACACACATGTCACAAGACGCTTTGGAACTGCTTATAGGTTACCTGGGTATACACAAGAAGTTCATCTAAGGTTGTGCAAGAGAACATTACGTTCAAACTGGCAGGATACGGCGTAATCTGAAGATAAATGTTTTGTCTATAAAATACTACACAGAAAAAAAATCATGGTAGAAAATACAATCCGAGGGTTAAATTAAAAACACACTCCTACGTTATATTTTGCAGAAACTACATACATTAGCAAAGGAAAATATTTTCAGTTAGTAGAATATAAAGGGTGTCCACGATGAAATTGCCACACACAAAATTGATTCGCAAAATTCGAGTTTTCATCCGATTGCCATCAAATTTTCAGGGATTGAGAAATAACTATTAAACTTCATTTTACCATTTTACTCGTATTTTATTTACAGTCCATACGCAAATGCCCGCACCTTGGCCTTAACCCCGGCCATAAGATTCTGCACAACCTGTGAATCAACCGTTTTTTGCATGTTAACCCATATTTTCTTCAGTTCCTCGACTGTCTTCACTACCTTAGGTCGTTTAAGAAGGTGCTGCTTCACAATCGCCCAGTACTTCTCGATGGGGCGGAGCTCCGGAGTGTTGGGAGGGTTGAACATTTTCGGTACGAAATTGACCTTATTGTCCGCATACCACTTCAGCACGTCCTTGAGTAGTGGCATGAGGCCAAATCTGGCCAGAAGATTGTTGGGACGTTGTGGGCCTTTCAGGAGAGGAAGCAGCCGCTTCTGGAGGCACTCTTTTATGTACACCTGTCCGTTCATCGTGTCCTGGGTCACGAAAGGTGCACTCCGCTTCCCGCACGTGCAGATGGCTTTGCCAAACCAGGAATTTCTTCGCAAATTTGGACATCGTCTGAATGCGGACATGCTCCGGAACGCTGAACTTATCCTTGGCCGTGAAAAACAGGTTGCCGGGGATCTGTTTGAAGTCGGCCTTCACATATGTTTCGTCGTCCATGATGCAGCATTCAACTTTCGTCAGCATGTTGAGGTACAACTTCCTGGCACGGGTTTTGGCGGACTTGTTCTGCTTCTCGTCGCGATTAGGGGCCTTTTGTACCTTGAACGTTCGAAGCCCAGCCTTAGTTTTGGCCTTCTGGACAAAACTTCGGCTTAGGTGCAGCTTCTTTGCCACATCCCGAACGGAGGCGTTCGGATTTCGGTTGAAGGCCCCAACTACGCGGTTGTGATTTTTGGTGTTGTACGGAATACTTTTTCCTTCACTTCTGGGCTTCCGATCGGTGGTCAACCGTTCCTCGAACCGCTTAATCACTCGCGACACCGTGGAATTCGCGATTCCCAACGTTTTAGCGATGGAACGATGCGAGAGATCCTTGTTCTCGTGATGAATGCGCAAGATTTTATCACGCACGAGCTGTTCTTTCGACTCCATTTCCGCGAGTTTTGATCACAGGACTTTAAAACTTGCAGGATGTAAATAATGCACTAGTGTTAAAGGTGGCTTATAACGTAGTAGGTAAAAGCATTGATTTTCCTATCCGGTGGTCAAGGGATCGTATCCTGATACTGCCCAATGGAAACAATTTGATTGGACCCTTTAAAATGTCGAGGAAAGCCTTCAATTAGAAACGGTGTTGTGCTTTAAACACTAACTTCAACACCCCCTAGGGCGTAAAAAGTCAAGTGTAAAAAAATAACCTAGTCTTAAAATTAAATTGATTTATCAATCGCGACAGTCTCTAAAACCAAAAACATACAAGCTACTTAAATCGTACATACGTTCTAACCTTTAGCTCGTGTGAACAGTCCATTCCATATTGGAAGAAAGCCGACCATTTCACCGTGCCAATCACAGGATAGAAGAGGCTCTCGACCACCGATCATCATCCCGATCAGCATTCTCTCGTTCTCCATAAGCATGTCCAGCGTCCGATTGCAGCAATGTCCACGAAGAAAGTGATTGTGGTTCGGCATTACAACGAATTGATTCGGACTCCCCCGGATTTATTATAACAACCAGATTGGTCAAGCCTTGTTGAGTTACTGGATTCCCATTTACATAGGGTAACTGTTCCCATATTTATATTCTTCGAGTAGTTAAAAACAACCAAACCATAGGGGCCATATACCCTATTTTGAAATTCCAAAAATTGATGCAGAGCAAGGGAAATGCTGATAACCGTTGGTGTATGGTGTTGTGCTTCCAATGTGGAAAGGGAGAGTTTGATATCTTCAGCAATTATCAGAATAATTATGAATTGGGAAGTGTTTATAATTGTGTGTAATTGGGCAGAGGGTATGTATGTTAACAGCGATGAAGAAAAAATCACGAAGATGTGATAAAGTAAGTAATCCAGAATTGGTGAGCAGCGCTACTCAACGAATGGAAATTTCGAATGGTTTTAGAAGCGATCGTCAATCAGTGCAAGGTCGCTCAGCTTTACTGAAAATTTAGTGGAATTCGACTTAATTTCTCCAAAAGTTACGAATTTAAGTAAATTTTCTTCTGGTGTAAGTCGATGATACTTAATCTTCATTCTAGAAATAAAATTGAGTCGTTATAGACCCGATGTTAACTGCAATCTAACGCACTTTTCCTAGAGTTGCGAACATCTCAGTCTTGGAGGCACGCAATTTAATATGACATGATTGTTTATGTTCAAGATAGATTCCTTCACGTGTGGAATAAGTTATCTCCAAGTGTTTAATAAACAAAGCTTATGTGAGTGCATGTTATTATTGTTTGACATTTATTTCGCTCGAAAACAAAATAAACGCTTCCGGTGGATCTATTTGTCTACCGCATGTAAACATAGCAAAAACAAGTATTCAACAAGAGTGTCGAACGCAACAAAATACGGAAGTCATACACGATTCACAAATAATTGTCTTTGTTTTGACCATTTTCTCGTCCTGTTATGAGGACAGGATACCACTGACATATTTACTTTAATTTGAACAATAAACTCATCTCGTAGGTGACTTTTGTTGTTTTGGTGACGTTTATGATGGTTCAGTTAATCCGTCGTTTCTTGTTAAATTAATTTTATGGATGTGAATATGAACAGCGAGGAAATGTATCGTTAAATGCTCTACTATCCCAACCACGAAATGCATTCCGTAATGAAATTTATTATTTGCAGTCCTAAGCAGTCAATATTTAAAAAAAACTTCTACATCGCATATGACACCCAATTCAATGTTAACGTTACTACATATCTTTGTCTTTAATTTATTAATCAACGATTTACAAATGAAATGTGCTAAAGTTGTTCAGTTGTTTATCTTTATTTAGGAGCCTTTCAATGTGCTAAAGAAATTGCTTGCTATCAATCCGGTATAGGGTAACTGCTCCGATAATTGCGATACGTTAATAACGTTAGTGTATTAAGGAATGTATCGAAAATAAGCTATCCACGCACATTTCCGTTGTACACGTGTATTTGTGATGGTTTGATTGAGTTCATCATAGCATGCTGTGCGTTTCACTTTTACTTCTTTCGTTTGTTTACTTGCGTGCAAGGTAAAATTCTTAGTTTTCAAATTGTCGCGGATTGAAAAAGACGTGAAAATTGAGGTTTTTGGACACGCGACAAATAGCGAACCGTTTTGAAATTCATCACGCGAGTGTAAAATCCATCATAACCAAGTTTGAGAAACACAGTTCTTTTGATGAACTGCCAGGAAGAGGCAGAAAACCCGGATCTTCCAACACTAATCTGATGAGGAAGCGCTAGTTCTAATTCGGAAGAACAAATCAATGTAGGTAAGTGATTTGGCCCATAAAACGGGAACTATCGTCAAAATGGTTCAGCGTATCAAGAAACGGAACATGAAGACCCAAAAGAAGCAGCAAATCGCCAAACAAAGTGCAAAACAGAATCAGCAACAAGGACCAGAACATGAAATCTACAATTTTTTACATTACCGGAACAATCAATGTGGAAATCTACCGATCTGAGTGGCTGCAGAAGAGGTTGCTGCGCTTTATATCAGATGCAAAAGTACCCCTCCACTGTTTTGGCCGGATTAAGCGTCGGCGCACATTACGTCAAAATAACCTCTCATGGCTCACGGAAACGGATATAAAGCCCGATGCTAAGTAAATCCAAGTGATCATAACTCGAAAATTCTCTGCACAGTCGCTGGTGACACTGTACCGGTTAACTTATTCCACTTTAAACGCATTTGTCGTGTATTTGTCACTTCTTTACCGCATCCTCAAAGTTTTCGCTTGACAATTGTCCAATATTTTTCGATCGGTCTGAACTCAGGGCACTTCGGAGAATTAAGGTGACCCTCCCTAGATTTGGGCAAAAATAAGGCAAAGTTTGTATTTTTTAGTAGGAGATTGAAAAGGCGTACGAAAAAACGAGAACAGTGAGATTTCGGAAGGAGAAGATAGCATTGATGAAATGCAGAATAGTTTAAATAAGGATTGAGGAGATGAACCTCATTGTAAATCGTAGGATTAAAAAGAGAAAGACACAAAGAAAAAAAATCCGCTTTCAAAAAATAAGAGAGAAATAAGGATAATGCAGAATCTTTAGTAAAAATAGTCTAGAAAACATGAAAATAGAAATATCAAGTAAAATTGGTATGTCATGTAGTCATTGAACGGCAATAAATGTGAAGATAGAAGGTGCTAGTGACTTTATATGCACTCTGGCTTAGGCACTAAGTTATATTGGTTTGACTACAGATTTTAGGAAGATATCATGGAATGAAGGTAAGAAGTGCATAGGTTTCAAATAACAATCATCGATAGAGTAAGTTTTTAGAGATCAACTGACAAGGGAGGAAAAAATATGAAACATAATTGGTATCTGCAAGATACTGAGAGATGTAGCAATTTAAAAATTAGTAGAGTGGGAATGTACTGCCGTGAAACGCATATCAGTCCCATCTTTGCTTGATTTCCTATTCATATGGGACTGATATGCGTTTCACGGCAGTATACCGAAGCTTTACAGCATGAGTTTCAGTGATGAGGACTGATAACACCTTTATAATTAATAAATCTTGTCTTTTCACAAACCAAAGCGCAACACCGAGGTCTATTCTAAAGCAGCGTGTCCTTAACAAAAAGCAAGTAAATATGTTATGTACTCATATATTATATTCAATGACTATTATTGTGAATAAAAGAACAAATCATACTAAATCTCTAGGATCAATTCTACAAAAATGAGAGAGGGTGAAGCTCTGATTTTTTAGGAGGGCGGCTAGGATTTAACAGATTTCATACTATTAGCGTTCAATTAATTATTTTATGTCACGAGAGGATAGTATGACGTTGCAGGTAAAACCATTTCATTAATTATAGGCAACCTTGATACCAATGTGAATCAATACGAAGAAACGAAGCGGTACAGTGGAATTTAAGTCATTATATTCTTTATATACTAATTATTACAGATCATCAAAAGATGCTGCGGGCTTTGTAAAGTAGTATTAAATTATTTTTCTTTTTTGCTTTCTGCATTTCTGCATTCCTTAATTTTTGGTTTATGCTGGATACCTGAGGGGAGTTTTTATTATAAATATATATTCTATATGGTCCAATCACTATGAATTATTATAAACCATTTTATATGACATTGTTTCCATTACTGCATAGATCAAAGGAAAGTTATTCTGCTTGTCAATATGTTAAAAAGATCTTCTGATGCGGGATTGATCCCTTGTTTTTATGGGTTCAAGGATTATTTTGATGGCCTTGGAATCGTGATGGTTTCAATATATGGTTCTGAACAAGTTTATAAATAGCAAAACCTTTATATTTCATTAATACTTCCAAATTACATTACAATGTTTTATTTTCTATTTGATAAAAACTGACATAATATGGTAATTGTATGTATTTATAAACGTCATTTAGCTTGTTATTTCTGGAATAAAGTATCCATCAAGTCAAAAGTACAGGCCAAGAGAACAACTTTACCAGAAACATCATTTGAATATATTGCTAAACTCAAGACATTGGTAGTACAACTACTGTTTTATTTATAGGTCACTGGGCCTTTGAAGCATATGTCCTATTTTACGCTGTAATAAACAATTATCTGTGTGCAGGTATGGGAATTCAAACATTATCAACCCAAGTCGTATTACCTGCAACTTGGCACCAAATTAAAGCACTACAAGGTACAGCCCCATTTGGTTGTTCGAAATGATGGCGTAGGACTACGCCACTAAATGTAGGTCATTTTGATTGTACAATGCAATATTCTTTGAAGTAATATCACAGAGAACAGACATTGATGTCCATATACCTTTCTTGAAAACGTATGTAAATTAACTTATGGCAGCCAGTATAAACAGCTTGTAAAGAGAAAACAATCACAACTTTTCAGGTTATGTACTAGCTTTGTATTGATAAACATTTGACATGGCAGTTGATTGCAGCACACCACAATAGCAGCGCTGCCTACCAGAACATAACGATATACATTTGAAATGTTTGTTTTAAGTTTTACACAAGTAGCAGATCGAAGATGAACGTCTGTTCTCTGTGGTAATATTCTTTAGACAAGTCTCAAGCATTTATGGAACATCTCCAATAGTATGCAGCAAAAACATCAACAACTTCCGTATTACAATCGATGCTGTAGAAATATTTCCGATCGATTGGTGCAAACATTTTGAAAAGCTTTGTAAAAATGTCTGAGTTAGTTACAGCTCAACACCTAGACCACTTTTCGTGACAGTTGCAATTCATTTTTTTTTCAATTGTCCTCAGCATAGAAAACAAAGACGTAGTCCTAGTTAGAATTTTCGAAAGAACTCGTTATTTTTTAAACATATCGAAAATGTCAATACTTCTATTCTATTTCAAACCCACTGTACAACTGACGGAACTTTCAACATCTTTTTCTTCATATCTCTCATACTAGCAAACATTACTGTCCACTCTTGGTGCCTTATGGTGATGAGCGAACATCTCTTCTACATCATAATCGTTACTTCCACGCACGGAGAATACAAAACATAACAATAAGAGTATATCGAAAATGTTCATCATCATTATAAAAAAACATTCATCAGTTCGGTCGAGCCAAATACAGGATGTCCGAATATTATCCGTAACAACAAAATGGTTTTAAAACCTCTTTTTATTGTTGTATTACGAAATCAATATGTATAGTTTGTTATAGCAATATGTTTGTAAATTACAAGTTTTATTTTAAAATGCTCGTCTCGTGCTGAGGCGTGCATTCAAACATTTCCTGAAAGTTATCCAAGATGGCCGCGGGTTCTTCGGACAGATATTTCAGCTGAACAATGCATTAGGTCCTAAGTAACATTGGGAGACTCGCTTCGTCGACTTTCTTCTGCGTTGCTACGGCTATGTAAAACATGTGTACAAGTGTTTTCAACACACAGTACGGTAATATAAAGTGTAATTATGATCCAATACGTCAAAAAGGTTATGCATATTCCAAGAACGCAACATTCTCGTATCATCATGAAAACGACCTCGGCTTCTCATTGATGGAACCGTTCGAAACAAGATGATTTACATGTCGGTGCACGTTCAAAGAGATCACCCCATCGATTCTATTCCCTTTGGCAGCAACGCAAAGCGGGAAAACAAGTTTTGGTTGTATTTGTCCGGTTTCGATCCTCAGGCAACAGTACAGCAGATCGAAAAATTGGCCAAAACAACCATCAAAGCCGAGGGCGCCGATCGATGACCGTAAATCCCGTGCCTAAAGGGAGAGCTCTGACAAAGAACTTACTTTTGTCTCATTCAAACACCGATCTGCTGCTTTCGCTTCTGCCGTTGCCGGACATGGCACTGGCCTGGATCAACATGTTTGCAGAAGGGGAATATCTTTCCGCCAGTCCGACTTTCAGTCACACCACATCCTGCACCCAAAACGTTTCGCTTTCAACCAACGCCAGGAGAAAATCTTTCATGGTGTAAACCGATCATTCGACTCATCGCGTGCCAGAAAACCCTGATACCATCAAACGATCCACTACACTGCTCCGAAACACTCCAGCACTATTCATCACCCGCCGCGAACCTATCGATGCCGCACAACACGCAGGACAAAACCAAACGCCAAACGTTCACTCTATACTCACCAAAACGCACGGGGCCTCCGGAACCAAAACAAACAATCTGTTTTTGGCTTTGTCTAACAGTGAGTACGACGTCACCGCTTTCACGGAAACCTGGCTCTACAAGGTCCATATTCAGAACTCCTGGAACTAGCAACACCAGGCCAATCTCTACCGCTGTGGATAGAAATGAAAACACCAGCTGTTATCAACGAGGAGGAGGGGTATTGATCGGGGTGTGAGAAATGAGCTGCAAAGTACGACCGCCATTGTTGAATGTGAAAGACTAGAGCAGATCATCGTTCAGATTGTGTTGTCGAACTTAGAGCTCTATGTTTGTGCAATTTATCTCCCACCAAACAGCGAACCAGCTCTACTGAACAACATTCTGCTTTGTGTTCAAAAATTGCTTGATCTTGCGGGGCGGTCGCAGTCGTGTACTGGTGGTTGGAGATTACAATTCCTTCCCCCACTTATGTTGACACAGACGATTTAATTTCTAGTACCAACTCTGTTTGCCCGTTAATGCTTCATCTGAGCAAGAGCCATCACCGGTAGAGTCTGTTGTAGGATGCGGTCTTCTACCAAATTAATAGTTTGACGAACGAATGCTGCCACTTTAGATTTGCATTCGTGAATGAGGATAAATGGGTTGAGTTACTTCAGCCGCTGATGCTGTCGTTAAAATCGATCAGCACCATAATCCCTTCTGTCCCGAAATTTGAAATTGCTGATATGTGCAATGCTTCGAGTGCTTTGGATCCTTTTAACTCGATTTCAATCAATGTGATCAGTTTCCGCCAGCAGTATCAGCATTAATTTCGTTGCTGATCAAAGAGCCGTCAAATGGATGTGACATGGATGAGGCAGTTTCAACTTTATCAACGTGTGTTTTCATTGTTCGAGATGTTGTCCCGTTAAGCAACTACACCGTTCTGGTGAAGAAGGCAGCCATGGTGGAACAAACGAGCCGCATTTGCGAAATCGTTTACGGGGTTGCCAGGAGACGTTATTTTCGGTCGAAGGACGAACAGGACAAAGTTGTGCTGCGTGCCTTAGAGAGCCGTAAATTACACCGTTACCGTCCAATGCCGTTTCAGCTGTTACATTCACCGCAATACGATACCGCACGCCAAGATCCAGTCCGTTTCATTATTCGTGAGAAGTCGTAAGCAGACTACCGAATTCTCATCATGTTTTTTACAATGATACTACAGCCGGATACTCCGCTCGAATCAGCAAACTTGTTTCGCTATTCTTTTCGAAGTGCTAAGTAATAATCCGATCACCTTCGTCTGAAGCGCGTACTTGGACAGTTTGCTCCCGCAAATCCAACATGGCGTTACTCAATTTCTTCGGGGATGTGCTCGTAAGCTACACGGGATAGATGTTCTCAAAGGAGCTGGTCCAGATCATCTCTCTCCGCTTCTTATAAAAAACTGTGCTCACTGCTCACTGTACCCGCAAACAACACTGTTTAATCGTTCCGGCGGAAGGTATTTTCCCTAGTGCTTGGAAAATAGCAAGCGATTTCTCCCACATATATGCACGACAGCATACACAAGCAACATAGAGAATTACCGTGGCATCTCTTATTTTGAGTTATTGCTTGCCGAAAAGTATTTGGAAAGCCTTCATCCACGATCTCACTTATCCACATGTTCATCACATTGCCTTCGAGAATTCCAGCTACGGATTTGTGAGTAAGCCGCTCGACTACACGCTCAATCTTATGACATATGTTTCTTCGCTGATAAACGCACTTTTGAAAACGACAACAAATTGCCGCCATTATATCGACTTCACCCAGGAAGCGTTCGATAGAGTCCCGCATTTTCTGGTGGTTGATAAATTGAATAAAATGGGCCTGCTCACCTGGTTGACTCGCTGTATACTTTCCTACCTAACCGAGCGAAGAGCCTACGTACGCATTGCTGGAACAAATTCGGCATCATTTGATACTTCAGGTGTTCTCAAGGCAGTCATTTGGGCCTACTTCTCTTTGTGTTGTTTGTAAACGATCTTGTGGATCGATTAAACTCAGAAGGTTATGTTCGCTGATGACCTGTAGTTTTACCGTTATTTCTTCGCCAGTTGATCGCTGCGCCATCCAAGCTGACATCGATACGTTGCTGGAACTGGTGCTTGCTTAACGGAATGGAAGCAAACGTTCGAAAGCGGCCGTCATCACTTTCCATCGGACAAGGAATGCTACTATTTTCAACTATACTATGACATCGACCAGCATCTCCAGAGCCAGTACCGTGGAAAGACCTGGCGTGCTACTGGACAGTAAGCAATTCTTCTTCAACATATCGTATGTCAACGACGGTCAAGGCTTTCGCTACATGCTTGACGACAACGTAACACGCCAGCAGTTCGAAGATGTATATTGTTTGAAGACACTCTATTGCGCGCTTTCGGCACGCAGCGTTCTTAACGGGGCGCGTCGCGATATGGGTACCATCCTTCATGCCATCAACAAATCGAATTTGAGCGCAATCGCACCAGCAACTCCTTTCCGATCTGCTCGTCGGCTGCCGTGAACATCTCATTCATTGCCACCATTGTTACCCGTAATTTGACAGACCCGCCGACTCCCGTCTAGTAGGAGAGTATTTTTGCAACGCCTGTTTATGCCACCACATCATTAATAACAACGCAGACTGCTCCGGCACTGTTGAGTAACATTAACATCAACGTCCCAGCAA
This sequence comes from Aedes japonicus, assembly GCA_034211315.2. Taxonomy (NCBI): domain Eukaryota; kingdom Metazoa; phylum Arthropoda; class Insecta; order Diptera; family Culicidae; genus Aedes; species Aedes japonicus. The sequence goes on from JASCZW010008861.1 coordinate 44,530, forward strand.
AGAACTCGACGCTTTTTTCGATTTTCTTCGTATTCCCGTTCACTGTACCCACTTTGGACAAAACAATCCGCTTGATGTCTGTTGCCGTCTTTTTAACGAAGTTTTTTTGACCAATTTAATTTAATACGTCTAAGTCAATATTTAGAGTAGAATTAGTTATTAGCATCTGTCTGTACGATATCTTTCTGAAGACTATAAATAAATAAATAAATAAATAAATAAATAAAAAACATTAGCAATTTTTTTAATAGACAAACTATTAATGAAAGAGAAATGAAGAAGAGAATCTTCTCAATGTTACTTAGGACCTAATGCATTGAACCTTTTAAAAAGACGATTTCAGATGTTCTAGTGATTTATATGGTGTATTGCAGTGCCTTCACCTGCTATTAATCATAACGAATAGCGTTGCCGATTCAAATCCAGGTATGTTATGTTCGCAAAAACCAATAGCCTTTTTTGCTCCATGTCGGGCGCGTCATTCACTGTTGAAAATCCATTAGTTTTGTCGAAATGCTGTATCGCCCAAGAAAGCTACCAGTCAGTAAGTAGCTTCTGATATAACGCTTGATTCACTTTCACCCCTTCGATGAAGATCGAAGGGGTTTGCGTCAACAGAGTTATCTTAGCCTAAACCATGACAGAAGAAGGCAGATGATGACTCCTGAAATAATTCCACAATGATTTTGCGAAGTACAGCGGTGACGTGCAACCGCCGATCATTTCAGGTAGTGATGTCATGCCCTGATTGTAAACCATTTTCACTGTAGTTGCACTGACTGATATGGCCCCATAAGGCGTTCATATAATCCTAGTCAGAATGCCTTTAATGTGTCACTACTGTTGATTTTGCTACTTTCAGGTTCTTTGCAATCACTTAAAGGCAAGTTTCTTCTTCAGAAAGTTCTGAATCAACCCGCGCAACCCATACAACAAATTTTCTTTGAATGTGACAAATCACAATCCTTTATAATTCATGATAAATCAAAGTGCCATCAGGTAAACAATGATTTGTCGCTAATTCTCAACCACGAGCAATCCGAATTATTCAGTCACCACATGGCAGAACTCAACATTCTTCTTCATCAGATGCCGTTTTCATTTCATTGAGAGCACGCGAAGCGTCAGTGATAAACGATGACGTCATTGCTCTACAAATGGTAATTTTAGGCCCAACATGAACTACCGAGAACTGTACCAACTCATCATGCATAAAAACACGGTCAAGACAGCAAACCATGAAAGAGTTAGTTTAATCCGTCATATCAGAAAGAGCGTGATCCAGAATGCAAAGTCTGCATGACAATTTTCAGACAACTTTGCAGCTACTTTTTCGTTTTTAAGACTTCGCCATGAAGAAATTAACATCGTCATTCCTCCAAGATAAGAGAAATTACCGAATACCTTACAAAATCAATTTCGTCCGTTTGAAATACATCCGAAATTCTCCCGCGCATTTCCATTTCTCACGAATTTAAGTCAACATACAATCTTTCTCGTTTCAAACAGACCATTTGTTTTTATTCTTACCTAAAAGAACTCAACAATTCAAACGGAAATTAGTTTACTTCCTCCCAACTTAATTTTTTCTGTCGTTATAAAACCCTGAACTAACCAACGAGAGCAGTCGATCGACCCAACCACATTGACTAACTTAGATTTGCTTCTCTCCTCTCTCTCCTCATTTCAGAAACTGGTTGCAGCCCGACTGTTCCGATCCCACCCCATCGCCGTTCCCCGTACCTGTGGGCGTTACAAGAGCAGCAGCTCCGCGTTTGAATTCCCTATCAGTGCGTCGTTAGATTCAGCCAGTGTCAAATGGATATAATTTGCCTGATTTGGGAAAGGTGACAGCACCGGACCCGGTAGCAGCAATTGCATCAACGACGCGTCGACAGCGCGGAAACCGTTCGTGGTGAACAACAAACATTAATGGGACGAGCGGAGTTAGATTTACCAGCGCTCTCGCATCGCATTAGATATACCGATGGGTGCAAAATTAGCTACAATGGCAGTTTTAGAGGAGAGAAGCGGGCTGTGTGATACTTGAAATTCAAATTTTCCGTTTTCGGCCACTTCAGGCGAAAATAAGGTGTCCATCGAGTAACGACACGCTACTGCGCCGGTGGAATAAATTAGCGGAAAACAGTAATCCACTTTGTTGTGCTGTTTTCGTTGTGGTGCGCAGCGCGTCATGTTTGTGTTGGTTCTCCAGTGCCGATGTTAATGGGCGGCATATTGAAGCAATTTTGTGTTTTATTGTGTTGAAAAGAAAAGGCGAAGGGAGAGACTGGTGCACGTGGTAAGAGAGAACCGT
>JASCZW010008862.1:0-46851 GCA_034211315.2 Aedes japonicus
TATAGCCCAGTTAAAAGCATATAAGAATCAGCGTTTGACATCCATTTGTCCAAAATTCATGTAAAGGGAGCATGAAAAAGTCATATAAGGATCGGTGGAGGTGAAAAACTGTTGAATTGTACGAAATTGAGTTGTAATCTCATACAAACTGAGTAAAATATTTTTTTAACTACTGGGTGCACATCTGCATCGCAATAACGTATAAAGCACAAAAACATTATATATTTCATGTATTGCGCAATTAAATATGCCAATCTTAATAAGATCGAAAGCCCCCTCAAAATTTATTTACATCTGAAATGTCAGCCCAGTTACCGAGCAGCATCCTCCTACTGAGCTGTGCACTTAGCTCAGTTAGCAAACGTTACTGTATCTGTCTTAGCTTTTTTATTACCATCCGAAAAGTCATTTCTTTTTAAATGCAATCGTTATAATCTTGAACGACTAAAGATGAGCTCAACCCTCATTCTGATTGACAGACAATAATTATAATAAATTTCTGTTTACAAAAATTTTTCAGAAATCATAACCTATTTTTGATCTATTGCAGAGTACTAAAATTGATTTACGTGAGGATCGAGAAACATTGAGCGCTCTTGCTGAACAGGGTCTATCGGCACTGAAACGCGAACAGGGTCAGAAACTAGCCAACAAGGTTCGTGCAGTGAAATATATGGAATGCTCGGCGCTGACCCAACGTGGTCTGAAACAGGTATTTGACGAAGCAGTTCGGAGCTGTCCTACGACCGGAACCACTCAAACGACGTCAACGAAAATGTGTTGTGATGTAAGCAAAAGTCTTCTGTTGAGATTCTGCAGCCTACTGAAGTCTCTTGTACATAGGATTAAGTATAGTGGAAACACGAAGAAGAACAACAAAAGTAAAAAAAACAAGCAAACTGCATCTCAATAATACTCAAAACCTTAGTTCAATGAATCTCTATGTACGGTTTTAGAAACGAATACCGAAATCCGACGAACAACAAGTCCCTAAGCAACCAAATACTAGGCCGACCTTTTAAGCAGTGCAACTGAAATATATTTGGATGATTTAAAAACATTTCTTGTGCCATCAAAACAAACTGCGAACGTAATATATGAGCAACAATTTTATACAATATCCGTATACCTCACGCCTCGTTAAGACCAATATTGATTTTACTTCTGTTTTGAATTGAAGACTGTTTTGTCGGATCTGATATGTAATAAACGGACATACGATAAATCAAAAGATAAATACAAAGCACCAATTTTACCTGTACTCAACGCTAGCGCCCAAAACAATGTTCTGCCAAACATAAAACATAAATAATGAAAACAAAGTTTTTTTCTCTTATGTTCATACAAAGCAGCTAGGGTTATGTAGGGCCTATTCGCAGAAGTATACAATAGGCATAAGTTTGCTATCAAATTATGAAATACGACAATTGGCAAGGTCACTCGCGAAACGCTTGCATCAAAATAAATCTGTAGTATAGAAGATTTCATTTGACCGGCCGAATTACTTTAAACGAATTCAAGAGCTTTTGTTGAATTTCCGGCCTAATCAATGAGCTAGGCAGGATTTGTTTTTGATAAATATATGCTTACTCTTTTCCAACCCCTTAAAAACAAATAATGATTTCAATCTCTTCACTTGTGTTGACGTTGAACACAACTGCATGTACAAAATAACGTTTTGGCAGAATTTTAACGTTGATAGGCTTGACATTCTTGACTTAAAATTTTACACCACTGGTAACAGAGACTGAGAAGAAAGAAAAGAAAAATGTTTCCCAAAAATCATTCTAAATACGATGTTTCTTTTCATAACGACATAAAAACTCAACATGCTGCGTTTCAAACCCACAAAAAAATAACGCGTTTTCAAAAAGGTGAACCTTTTGTTTTGGTTTGAGAAATGAGCAAATAGAGAAAGAAATATGTATATCTAGTCAGTAGTGCTCCTCCAAAAAGCTGATAAGAAACAATCTGATAGAAACCACTGGTGGCACTTATCGAAATACTAAGAAGAGTTAAAATGAGCAAAAGTCAACAAAAGGAAACAGTCAATTTCTGGTTTTGGATGATGCATGAAGTAATAAGTAATCATCAATATGATTTTCCGTTCTAAGAATCATAGCATTCAAATATCATTTACCGTGTTACACGTGATTCTTGTTTGTATGTAAAATCAAAACTGGGTTCGTCATATCATTATAGATTATTATGTGTATGGTAGTGTTACAAACTGACTGGAATGGTTTTCCAGTTATTAGCCCATTTATTTCTTTACATTCAAATAATGATTAGCAGAACCATTGGAAAAGAAAGAAATGTTTCAAAGTTTTGGTTAATCTTAACAATTACAACAACAAATAACTGCAATGACTGAAAAATTAACAAAAGTTATCGTCTCTAATTTATTTAAAATCAAATATGCGTATTGTTCTGGGTTTTCATTATCGCGTCAGATTAGACTTAATTCCAAGATCATTTTGTTTTTGATTTTTAATTTAAATTTTATCTTAATCAAAACTTACCTGTAGCCTACAAACAAATCTCGACTACTTTTTCAAACAGACGTATCTGATTTTGTAAACAAAGAGGGAAAGTAAGGTTTAAACGTTAAATTCTTGAAACCCTTAGCACTTTCATACAAACTTGGACCACCAACACAAGACAAGGAATAACATTTCCCTAACATTATGGTGATGCTACTTTCGAGAAAATCTTACTTCCCCTCTTTGTTTACAAGATCAGATGTGTCTGTTTGAAAAAGTACTCAAGAAATACAAAACAATTCCACATAGCATGGAAAAATGTACTGATAAAAATGAAAGTCCATTCTATTTTGGTAAAATATGTATTTCCTGCATTTTTTTAAAATCATGAATACTCTAATTGACATGACACATTGAACATTGTATGTAAAAGCAGCTGCTTATTTTATTTCTCATGTAATGTTTTAGGTTTTTTTTTCTGCTTGGTTAACACACTACGTTTAGCGTTCTAATTTGTTTTATTATATTCTATTTACTCATTAAAATAATTAATTACAATTACTTTTTGTATGATTGTGGCATATAACTATGAAATATATATACATGTATATATTTTTCCCGAAAATAATAGGAATTTTATAAAACACGATGACATCCCAATACAAAGTTAAACTTTTGTTCTTGATTTTTGTTGCTGAAACGGTTCCACGAGTTTTTTTATTGGTTTCTTAAGGTATGGAAAATGCTGACTTTTCATCATTCTTTTGGAAACGGCTGGCAATTTATTCAAATTTAAAATATGAACCTGTGAACCACCAATATTAATTCATCATTGCACGCTGTTAGATTTAATAAATAGCCAAAAAATGTTCTCAATATTACAACCATTTTATTTTTTATGAACATCCATTCGGCGGGCCTACGATGGAAGGAGTACGATTAAAGATAATGGTTTTTTTAATAATTCTTTCTATTTCCAAAATCGGGCTAAAAGAATTTTCTTTAGTTCAAAATGCTGTGGAACGCCTTTTGTTCATACTATGGACAAAGTCTTCTGCTTCTTTCTAGTCGTTTCAAGCTAACTGCTCATCATAAGTAGCTTATTGCCTGCTTCTCATCATACACTACCACTTTTTTATCTTGATATCAGAATCCATACATCTAGTTCACACGGGAAATATTGTGCATATCATTTGATACCAAGAAACTCTATATCACGTAATATAGTTTGCAATGTGAACGGAACTTAAGTGTTCGAAATGCTTATCAAAAACATTTTAATTTAACGTTTGCATTAAAAAAATTGCCGATTTCTCATGCGTTCACCTTTACCCCAACTGACAAAACTACCCATGCAGCATCAATCAGTGTAACTCATGAGTCAGCAGACAAAATTTGACAGCTCTATCAGCCGAACTCTAACCGTGCACGCTAAGATCAGATTACCGAAAATACGGTTTCAATTTTACCGAAAATTAGGTTTTGGTAGCAAAACCTAAAGTATTGGTATAATTTACCAAAACAAAACGTTTGATTTTACTTAGTTCTTCAGTAGAGTGGATTTACAGATTTTATCGTTATATTTTACCTAAATTTGGTTAAAAATGCTCTCATTGAGTTGCTAGCATTTTCGGTAAAAATTACCGTACAAAAATAAGTAAATATTAATGTTTTTCCCGGTTTTCCTGCAATACCGAAATTTCGGTAATCCATGTTTACCGATAATTTCAGTATGTGCACTTTTAGTACGATTTTCGGTATTTTATGCCGAATTTTTGGTTTTCTTGTCTTAGCGTGTGATGGCAAAAACAGTGAAGCAACTCCGTTCAGAAGTGTACGCGTTCAAAGAACATCGTGCGGCACTTCGTTCCGGCATCTACACGCCCGTTCTGGCATCTACAACCTCGTGGCACTATTAAACAACAATCAGAGCATCGAAAAAAGCCCGGTTCCAGACGGCCGACGACCCTGAGTGACAAGAAGCTCCAAAGGATGCTGAAAAGAAAGACCGAGGGAAAAGTGGTTACATCGATGCGTGCGCTTGGCCGGGAGGTCGGTTGAACCGGCCAAATAGTGAAAAAGTACCTGGCGAACATAAACATACATGTCAGGAAGCGGAAGTCGCGTCCACTGGTTTCGGAGCTGCAGGTAGTGACACAGCGGCAGCGGCTGAATAAGGTGTTCAACTCGATTTTCCGACGTGACCTATCTCACCCTGGATGGCAACAACTGGCAGGGCACTTCGTATTTAACTTCCCCGCGAAGGAAGTGAGCTCCGAGGTGAAGTTCATATTACACACATCAAGTTCCCCAACAAGATGCTGCTGTGGCTGACAATCAGCGGAAAGGGGATGTCATAGCCGCTCTTCTTTCGTTCCGGACTGGCCGTGAACGGAGAAATTTATAGTACAAAATGCCTGCCGGAAGTTACGTCGTTCATCAAAAAATGCCATAAGGGAGAAGAAGCGGTGTTTTGGAATCTGGCGTCGGCCCACTACTTGAAGCGATCGTTGGAGGAGATGGAGCGGCTGAATATCGATGTGGTACCCAAGTCGGCGAACCCGCCCAACGTCCAACAACTGCGTCCCATCGAGAATTTCTGGGCCAACCTGAAGCGTAAGATCTACTCAAACAATTATGTCCCGAAAACTGAGGAGGAATTGATAAATAAAACGCAGAAAGAACTCAAAAACATGCCTACGCGCATGTTTTCGTCCACCATGGCGAATGTTCCGGTTAACTGCCAGAAGGCTACTCGCAAGGGCGTAGAATTTTAACGTAGGACTACGTTTCTCTTTTCTATACCGGGTGCCGTTTCAAAATTTTGAAAAATGGGAGCGTTACGCAAAAGTGAACGGTTTTTGAATGCTTATAACTCTCGTTCGACTAAACAGAATGACTTCATTCTTACTCCATTTGATCAAAAAGACTCACAAATTTTTCGCATTGAAAATTGAAAGCAGTTCAATTAGTATAAGTAGTTCAATTTTTCATTTGAAAATAACCTTTTTTTGCTCCCATACAAATTTGGACTTCAACAGGTTGAAAAATGTGTTTTCCCTAGCAAGGTCGTAGGAAACGGGTAACAAATGTCTTCTTCTTCTTCTTCAAAATAACTTTGCTTTGTTGCCGGTATCTGATCTTCAATTGTGACATCGAATGACATCATATTTGCGCTACGCTCTGATTGGTTCATACTGCCACATTAACCGTGCCAGCAATTGTGAAACATGTGGGAACGACCAACCAATCAGTTCTCGCTGTGCATCCGTATGCGACAGATGTGTTCGGCGTGTACGTCGACGGAAAACGCCGCCAGAAGACCAGAATCATCCCACGTCACTTGCAGCTGGTCATCCGAAACGACGAGGAGCTGACATTTTTTTTCTCTGATGTGACCATCACCGAATGGTGTCCTGCAGCTCCAAACGTCCTGCAGCTCAAGGAAGGTGCACTGGCAAGCAGTCGTTGCTCAGCAAATCGTTTGGGCAGATTGCTGTTGGTGCCGATGCTCCCGTCAACCTTGTGCGAAAAACATGGGTGCTTCGTCCGAAAGAAGCGGCTAGTTCAAACTTAAGTCCGACTCTCCAGGTATATCTGAGGGTGTGTTCGTTTGAGTTACGTTATTAGGGGCGAATCATTAAGCTTTGGACCGAGCTTGGGACCGATGTGCTAGTACTATATCCAAAAACTGTATCTATTTTCTTCATGACTATCCAGCCGCTGTATCTACCCGCATAAACAATAACCATAAGAAGTGTCTAACCACCAATTCGGGGTATCATCCCAACTGTTAATAGTATGGTCACACTATCTATAATATCGTTCCTGTATGGTACATGTTTATTGGGGTAACCATCAATACTTCACGATATATCACAAACAATGCAACATCCCAGCTCAGTAATAATCTACGAAACGAGTAGACGACTCAACTTGACGCTCTCCGATTTGGAAGAAACTTTGCACATTCCGGTTTCGGTATGGGAAAAAATGTTATTTTTCACTAGGTCAAACAAAATGTTTGGTTCAAAACTTATTTTTCAAAAGGGCTCATGTGTTGTCATATAGGGTATGTGTCCCTTGACTCAGCCTATTATGCAACCATTGATCACATTTTTTATTATAACTCATACAGTTTTTAAGTTGTAAGCGAGATTCAACTAGTTATACACTTGCAAAGATAAGTTTGATAAGAAATTTGGTAGAATGTATCACGAAAAAGTTACACAACTCTTTTTATAAAGTCAGAAACATTCGAGGGATGTGGATTTAATGTCGGTCTATAAGCACTAAATTGGGTCTATTTGTGGATGCAACTTCGTCCCATTCGATGGATTTATTACTAAATGCAGTACGGTTTTTTTCCTAATTTTATGAATTAAGGCATTGCTCTACTCGATTTTCTTAATACAACATTGAAAAAAATTAAAGTAAAACTGCCTCGAAACACTTAAGCGGTGTTCATGTATGATTTATCAGCCATTCTATAATAAAAACATTATAATTTACTATAGAATAATTTTGTCTCTTCGATTTGTGTTTAGATGAGCCACTTGAATATAAACAACCATAAATTCATGCATTTCCACTTGTAATTTAACCACTAACATTCTTTTACTACGTTATTGATACAACAGGCCATAGTTGGGAACATACAAAAAAATATGTCCCCAACATTGGGTCTACGATTTGCTTGTAAAATCATTGTAATTTTAGCCATGTGAACAGTTAGTTTGTATCGTGTAATTTTTTTCTGAACATCCAGACTGCATTACTTGCTGTATCGATTAAATTAAGCCAAATTTAGATCACTTGAAGATCGTGTAGATAATCTGTACAGCTTAACCAGTGAAATGAAGATGCCCCAAAAGTTCAAGAAATCGAAAATTCCGCGGAAGTGAACAACTATGAGTTGATTAATATTGTCTCAATTGCTTCCCAACAGCAACATGATTTTGTTGATTATCGCTAAACTAATAACATATTTGGTACATAGGCCGAATAAAGGAGCTAGGCTAACATTACATTCCCTTACCCAGTGGCGTCTTGTCCATATGTGTACCTCGTGCACTGCACAGCCTAAAATTTTAGATATAATGTCTCATAAAACTCATCGATTTTATACTCCGTTAAAACTAATTTTATCCGAATAGCCCGCCTAACACTCTCTATTGCCCTTTTTAAAGGCGCCACAGTCTCACAACGTCTCACACAGGGTTACTTGGGATGCGATACACGTGGTAATGGTCTGCTGTGCGAATGAGCGAAGTAAAACAAGCAAAAACGTTCGAGTTTCACAGCTTACTTTGCTCTCCCAGACTGGGCACTGCAAATTGTGCACCAGATTCTGTGTATACTACACAGAGATCGTTTGTAAATGTATTGTATTTGCTATAGCTGATTGCCGATTGGGATTGCGATACACGTGGTAATGGTCTGCTGTGCGAATGAGCGAAGCAAAACAAGCAAGAAAACGTTCTAGTATCACAGCTTGCTTTGCTCTCCCGGACTGGGCACTGCAAATTGTGCACCAGATTCTGTGTATACTACACAGAGATCGTTTGTAGATGTATTGTATTTCCTATAGCTCGATTGCCGATGAGTTAGTGTCTGTTTTGTGCACTTTGTGGTCTGCACAGAGTTGAGAGAATAGAATAAATGTTATAACATTGGCAACGTCGCTTAAAAATGCTCTCTGAAGGGGTGCTTAAAGAGCCGCCTTTATGCGTTGTTTACCTACACCTTCCCATTCAAAGTTTTACTCACTGACTGGTCGCTTTTCATTCTGTTGTTTCGGCGTATTTACAAGGTACTGTTTGTGACATTGCGCAAAGGACTCGGCAAAGGAGGAACTATGGAGCAGGATAATGTTGACGACCTCTTGAAAACACCGTTTGCGAGAAGATCCATGGAAGAGAAATTGTTGATTGCAAGAATGGACGTTCCTCGACCAAAACTGGATAAACTGAAATCGACCTGTTCTAGAAATGGTAAAACCATAACGCGTAATTTTAACGTTACAGCTTACGACGCGAAGTGGTTGTGTGGCTCACATACAAGGTCAAAACTATATTGCTGGCCATTTTTACTTTTTCAAAACTCAACTGATAATTCTGTATGGAACAAGGCAGGATACGAGGACTTGAATCATCTTTCCTCCGCTATTAAAGCTCATTCCGCTACCAGAGAGCATATAAACAACGCCATGGCACAGGACTGAAGCGGCTGTCATCCACGAACAACAACCGTGACGCCAAAAACTTGGTGCTGCGTGTGGTGCTTATTTGACAGCTCGGTTTTCTTGAAGGCAATATGCAGCAAACACAATATCCGTGGCGAATATTGTCGATTATTTGATTTGAGAAAAAAATCTTCCGCCTCGTACTTAGTGCAGTGGTTATCACAAGGATTGTATTTTTTCATTATTTATTAGCCAGGTACTATAATATTTCATCAAAATTACTGATACTGTAGTTTGGTAGAAGAAATATTGTAAAGAAATATAATCCATTGTGAACCGAGCTTGAAATGTTCAAATCGTCACTAGCGCCACACCAAAAGTTGCAGGCTTCAAGAACTATCGCTCTTTTCACTCCTCTGCGCCATGGCTCATCGTACTTTTGGAAAAACTCGCATTGAAGATGCATTAAATCATGCCTGTGAAGTTGCGAAAAGTAACCATAATTTAATTGTGAAGAAAAATAGGGAGGAATGAAAACCCTCATTGAACTAGTTTGTTTTCTTGGCTCACACGGTTTAAGTTTTCGAGGTCACGATGAAAGCGTAACCTCCGTGAATAAAGGAAATTATAAGGACATGTGTGACTTTCTAGCATCGAAGGATTTATCGTTCTCAGATTTTATTAATGCTACTGCAGTGTTTTCTGGAACATCGGCAACAATCCAAAATGAGTTAGTGGAGATAGTTGGTTCCGTCATGTTGGAGCAGATTACGCAGGAAGTGGAACAGGCTGAATTCGTTGCAGTTATGGTTGATGAAACGACTGACATTTCCAGGAAATCGCAACTGGCTTCAACGCTACGCTACTGTTTGAAGGATGGTGAGTAGTAATAATAAGAAAAACATACATATAATGCTTAAAAAGAAAATGTTGTAAATGCCAACTGAGTGTGACAATGGAAGAATAAGCAAAATTGATATCACCAGCGTTTTCCACCATCTTTTTGTTTATTTTTTAATGCAGGTACTCCCGTAGGAAGATTTGTTTCTTTAAATGATGTGAGTATGGATAAGTCTGGCATAGCTCTTGCTGGCCAGGTTATGAGCTTGTTGCAAAAATTTAACGTATCCCGTGATAAGCTGGTCGCGCAAACTTACGACGAAGCTCGTGTTATGTCAGGCGAAAAAGGAGGGACACAAGCAATCGTGAAGAAATCTTTTCCAAATGCAGATTTCATTCATTGCAAGGCACATGTTCTCAACCTAGTCTTACTCCACTCTTGCACAAACCATCTAAAGACAAGAAAGTTTTTCTCCCGGCTTTCTTCATTGGCATCATTTCTTACACAAAGCCCAAAGCGAGACTCTGAATTGAAAAAGTTCATGCAAAAAAAAAAACAAACGTGTGTAAAGTTAAGTGGGCGTACAGCTCCAGGATGATAAATATAGTGGACACGTACCATTCAGAAATTACCACTTGTCTGGGAGAGATGTATTTGGGTGACTCTGAATGGGATGGCGACACAGCTTCTCTGGCACGAGGATTGCACGGCTTCATGCTGGACCTGGAGACAATTTTTTTGTTGAAAGTATTTGCTTCAATTTTTACTTTCACTGACATTCTGTACAAGACACTACAACTGAAAGAGCTCGATTACATCGAATGCGGCAAGAGCGTCAGGAATGCTTGTGCTAACATCAAAGAATTGAAAGATGAAGACAAATTCGCTAATGTTTGGGAAGCATGCGTGGAGCTGGCAGGTTGTAGCAGCAATGACAATCTTCTTTCGGAATACCGTAGACTTTACATGACACTGATAGATCGCATCATCGAAGAGCTAGATGTTCGATTTGCTGACCTCAATAAGCAAAGCTACTTAATTTTACTAGACTGTGCAAAGTTTAAGCTTTATACTACGGACTTCCCTAAACAACAAATCAACGAACCCTGCTGTCGTTTTCCGGTTTTCGATCAAGTGAAGCTGAGCAATGAACTGCGCGTGCTATACTCAAAATCCGAGTTTGCCGAGAAAAATGTATCTGACATAATAGCAACACTGATCGGCAGCAACATCGAGGATATATTTTCAGAGATTACACTGCTCACTAGACTAATACTCACGCTTCCATCGACCACAGCATCAGTAGAACGAAGCTTTTCGATACTCCGACGATTGAAAAATTATATGAGGTCTACGATGGGAGAGGAGAGGCTGGAATGGCTTATGCTGATGGCTATCGAAAACAAATTACTGTTTCAACTTCAACGCCGCAGTGATTTCATAGAGAATGTGATCGATCGTTTTGCTCGCCGTACAGAACGTAGAATTCCATTGCTTTTTCGATAATTTATATCAAGTTCATTAATAAAAATTCATTAATAAAAATGCACTCTAAGTGGAAAAAGTGTACAATGTTTTTTTTTTAATTTCAAATCGAAATTGACGTCAGGGCTCGAAAGGGAGTGCACAACTGGTTAATTTTCCCACGAGACGCCACTGCCCTTACCCAATGTAATCTTCAAAATATCATAACCCGAAAACCGCTGATTATAATGAAATTGCATCTAAAAAGAAATTGTAGATAAAAAATGAAGCATTGTTAAAAATAACACTGAAAAACATTTTGTATAGTTAAATTTAATTTGTAACATCGTTTTGTGGGGCGTATTATAACCCGTGCAGTGGCCAATTCAACCCGCATGACATGGCGACAACTTTAAGGTGATTTGACTTATTCAGCATCTTTTTCTGTTCAAACAAGTTTGGCAACACGGTCGAATGCAGCATACATCTGTTTTAAGCTCTTTATTTTTCCGATAATTCTATCCCGTTACTATGACAAAAAATCATCCGTGTCGGTTTATGTGAATCGTAAACAGTGTTTTCATCTCGATTCAATGTTATCCGTTCAGTGCTTGGTGGCGTGAATTTGTTTAGAAGCATTGTTTAGGTGACGTGAAATTGTTGTGTAGTGCTTACATCGACATTGTTGTGCCTTAGTTTACCTTTGCTTGTGTACGAACCATCACACACACTCGTTTCGATTCCGAATTGCACCCACCAGCAAAAAAGTAAAGCTGCTCGTTATTTTGCAGAGCTTTCAAACTTACAAAGTTGCATACCCGCAGGCGATTGAAAAATCATATTCTGAAGCGTAACATTGCGGTGCATTGTAACACTTAGTAAAATACCGAGAAAATACATTTTCGATCCAGCTGTCTTCGACCGTGAAAAGACGATGATGAAAGCCTTACGCGAATTGGTGATTCGTACCGATTCAAGGAACACTCGACTTAGAAACTATGGCGAAAACCTTCGCAAGGTCAATAAGACACTCTATGGATCTCATCCGAATTCCAAGTCAGCGAATCCTTCCGATCAAACAAATTTTCATCAAAGAATCAACGAGCTAACTCTGAACGATACCGTGTACGATCCAATCAACCGATCTAGGTCCTGCGAAGAGACTTCTTTTTTCGAAGTCTTGGACGAAATCATCAGTTCTATTGCCCATATTCCGGACAAATTTGTTGTTGGATCCAACAAACGTGTGCATATCATCTCCAGTCGTTCAGCTGGCTCTGAAAGATCAAGAATAGCAACACCACGAATCGACATTTCGACACCAGCTGTTTCTACACGCCCCTCAAACACTCTGAACAGTGGCATTAGGGCCGTGTCACCGCCTAACAATGGAAACGTTACCAGTGTCACCAATATCAACTCTGAAACCGAACGTCTACCACTGAGAGTAGCTAACGGTACACAGCTCTCTAACGACGTAGAGTCTTTCTACGTCACCCCGTTTGGCCAGATCAAAATGAAGATGGAATTAAGAAGCATGTTATGGACATCTCTAACGCACACCCAGCCCTGGTTAAAGTTTCTAAACTCGTTCCTCGGGGAAAGCAGATCGAAGATCTTTTGTTCGTGTCGTTCAAAATAACCGTATGCAAAACTGTATCGAGTGTAGTTGGCGACCCATGGTACTGGCCTTCAGGGATTTCAGTACGACTGTTCGAGCCAAACCAAAAAAACGGATCAGCTATACGTCTTCCGAACACGCAGTAAAACATCACCTTTCTTTTCCACACCCGGGACGCACAGAACTCAGCACTATGGAAGCCCCGGAGCCCCCCATCACAGTCCAGTCCATCCAGACTGTGCTCATCAGGCATCCCGGTCCTGTGGTTGGGTCTGGTGAAAGGGGCTTCCAACCTGCGCTCTCAGGCAAGTACAAGCAAATTAAGAACATTATTCGCTCTGATGATGTCCAATCCAACAGATCAAGGAATGTTATCGGCAATTGCATCACATCATTCACTCAACATCTACATCAAGCTTCGTCGTCATCGGAATCTTTCGCTCAGCACCCGGGATGCACGCCAGCTAGTCACACGGAAGCCCCTAATCCCCTCATCTCAGTCGTGCCATTCCTGCCAGCGTTCAACAGTCATCCCGGTCCTGGGTTTGAGTGCGGTGAAGGGGTCTTCCAAACCGTCGTCGCAGGCAAGTACACAATCAATACGAACAATATTGTACCTGAAAAATCCCTCGTTTCCAGTCAACCTCTGCATGCTGATCTTTTACCAACGGAAGCAACCATCATAGCGAGCCCAGTTGCTACTGCTTCTGCTGCTGCTGCTGCCGGGATGCAAAGAAAATCTTCTGAACACTTGATTTCTGTTTACTACCAGAATGTGAGAGGCATTCGTACCAAAATTGCTCAGTTACGATTGCTTCTCTCCAGCTGTGACTACGATGTAGTAATCTTCACCGAGACTTGGCTTGGAGCAGATATCGATAGTGCAGGGATTTCGTCCGACTATACGTTTTACCGTTTTGATCGTAGTGCATTGACTAGTCCGCATTCTCGTGATGGAGGAGTGTTTATCGCTGTTAAATCTCACCTTGACTGTGAAGTTATTCCACTGTTGAATTGCGACCATCTCGAGCAAATCGCAGTCTGTGTAAGATTGATATCCAGGTCTTTTTACATTATCGCTATTTACCTTCCCCCAAACTCATGTGTCGACCATTATTCTGCTCATGCCATCGCAGTGCAATATGTAACAAATTTAGCATCATCAGCAGATATTGTTATGTCTCTGGGTGACTTTAACTTGCTAAACTTTCATTGGCAACTGGATGAGGACGTGGACGGTTTCATTCCTCTGAATGTTTCTTCCGAGCATGAACGGGTACTCATTGAAACGATGTTTACTACTGGTTTGCAGCAAGCTAATCGATACACTAATGCAAACGGCAGACTTCTCGACCTTGTATTCGTTAGTCTTCCAGAGCGACTAGATATCATCGAACCTTCTGCATCACTTTTACCAGTTGATAATCATCACGTGCCATTTGTTTTGCTGTTTGATGAGAGCAATGACTATTTAGTTTCAACGAATGAGCCAGACGGCAATCTCTATTATGATATCCACTCGTGCGATTTTGACCAGCTGAGAATGGTGTTGGATGCTATCGAGTGGGACGGTTTATTAACTGGACCACTGGATGAAACAAAAACAATGTTCTACGGTGGCTTACGTGGCGCTTAACGGTGGTTTACGTGGCGCTTAACAACTGCGTTACTCGAAAAAGACGAACGTTATAGTCACATTCTAATAAACCTTGGTGGACCTCTGAATTACGACATCTTCGGAACGTCCTATTTTCCACCTATGATAGCTACTTATTCAGAATCCAGGTGGATTGGAATTTAGTGAAAACGCGGCAAGCATCTTCTCGCATCCCACGCAACGTTAATTTCAAGGATGTCCAAGCTCAAACAAACTTTGATGCCGTAAATCTATTTGCTTCGTTCTTCGAGAGCGTGTTTAGCAGAGTTGCACCTGTACCAAGGCGTCACTGTTTTGCTCACATTCCTTCACACAACATCAACCTACCAGTCATCCAGTTTTCCCCAAACGAAGTTGTAGAAGCTATTGACAATCTTGACATCAATAAAGGATGTGGAACAGATGGTATTCCACCCCTAATGCTGAAAAAGTGTTCCAAAGAACCAGCGAGTCCGATTGCCTGTTTGTTCAACCGATCGCTTTACGAAAGGACGTTTCCGGCAGCTTGGAAAACAGCTTTCATCGTGCCTATTCACAAGTCTGGCAGCAGTAATCAAGTATCGAACTATCGTGGCGTATCTATACTGTGCTGTCTCAGCAAAGTGTTTGAAAGACTGGTGCACAATGTTTTATACAACATGGCATCTCCAATCATCTTTGATGGCCAGCATGGTTTTATAAAACGCGAAGTCGAAGTGAGGCGACAAGTTGACGCGGTGTACGTTGACTTCACGAAAGCCTTCGACACTGTTCCTCATATTCTAGTCGTCGACAAACTGAGACACATAGGTTTTCCAGATTCGATTACGGAGTGGATTTTTTCGTACCTAAGTGATCGTACTGCATAGGTCGTGATCAACTCAGCCAGATCCCACACCTTCAGCATCACCTCTGGTGTACCACAAGGAAGCGTTCTGGGGCCACTATTATTCAACATTTTCATCAATGACCTGTGTTTGCTGCTTTGTTCGTTCAAGCTGTCGTTCGCTGACGACCTAAAATTTTATCGTGTCATAGCTTCTCTTGCTGATTGCGCAGCTCTACAAGAAGATATTGATGTAATGTTGACCTGGTGTGGCAACAACGGAATGCAAGTAAACAACAAAAAATGTAAAATCATTTCCTTCGGGCGATGCCATAACCCTATTCTTCATGAATACAAAATGGAAACAACAACACTGGAACGTGTGTCATCCATTCGCGACCTTTGAGTTACCATCGATTCCAAGCTCAGATTCAACGAGCACATCAGTACTATGACTGCCAAGGCTTTTTCTGTTTTGGGATTCATTCGTCGTCTCGCGTCTGACTTCACCGATATCTGCGCCTTGAAAACATTCTATTGCGCGTTGGTTTGTAGCATCCTTGAGTACGCTGCTCCGGTTTGGTCTCCATACCACGTAGTACATGTTCTGACGATTGCACGGGTGCAGAAAAAGTTTTTACGTTTTGCGCTGAGACAATTGCCATGGAACGACCCCGTCAATCTTCCTCCCTATTTAGACCGATGCAGGCTCATAGGATTGGAGCCACTGTCAGATAGACGAGTTACGATGCAGCGTTTTTAAAAATAGGATTAGTAGTGATATATAGTTTGTAAGTTAAATATTTCAGTCTATGCGTTAATTCGAAGACGGTGATGTAAATAAATAAAAATAAACTTCTGATCACCCTATCAATGGAGGCCACATGGCCAGCTTTTGGATTCGGACCATGTAAAATTCTGGCTATGCTGAAGTCAGCAGAAATTATTCCTTGATTGTTTTCATTTTCAGTCAACTTGAAACTTCAAGATCGTTATTGAAAAATAATGAATCATCAAATCGTAAAAACCTTCAAATTTTGCTGATTCCCAACCCTTTAAAAGTGAAAAGCGTGGCCTTCATGATCAACCCGTTTTGTATTGCATCTTTCTAGCATGTAGGCATCCAACCATGGACCTATCATATTTACTAGCGTTCGAACATATCGCGGGCCTTATTTGAGTAAGGCCCGTCTGCCGTTTGTTACTACGGGTACGAACGCCAGAACGGTTTACAATCAATGAATCTTTTGACGATTGGATATTAGAGGTGTTGGCTGTAGGAAAATCTCTGTCCGTCAGGTCCCTGCATCCAACCTTCTAATGTCTGGCTCACAATTGATACGTTGCGGATGCGTTGACGTAAATTTGACAGAAAACCTATGTGAAAACTGTCAAATTCACGCAAACTCATCCGCAAGATATCAATTGTGGGCCAGCCATAATAAATTGACAATTAATCCACGGAGATTGAGTACACTCTTCTTCTTATTTAACATTTCAAGCTTATTGCTTTCACAATGTTTGCTTATCACTTGCGCTGCACTTCCACTGTTATTAATTGAGAGCTTTCGATGTGAGGCATCATTTTTGCATATGATTGTGTGGCAAGTACAATCATACCCTATGCCCAGGGAGACGAGAAATTTTCCATAATGAAAAATTCCTAGACCAGACCGGCAATCGAACCCAGCCACCTCCAGCATGGTGTTGCTTTTTAGCTGCGCCTTCACCGACTGAGCTAAGGGAGGACCCGAGATTGAGGACATGCTCGTTATGACTTACCCAAAATTAACTTTTACCCATTTTAATAAAACAGGCTGAAACGCCAAACCATGTGTAAAACGATTTATGAGAGTGGGTAAATCTTACTGTTTTATTCATAAATCTGGTATATGTCTACTGGACACATATTTGTACTTTTTCATGCGGCGATTTTCAGATAAAAAAAAACAAGGTATTACAGGGAAAAACAGTGATCACACTTAGAAAATAAAACCGAACTCGGTTCTCGAAGTTCTCATCTGCTGAACGCTCGGTAGTCTGTTCGGTTAAATTGGAATAAGCGAGTTCTCGTTAAATTTTTACTCTCTAGCAATCTGTCAAATTTATCGAAAAACTCGGTTGTCAAAAATAAACCAATTAGTAATAGTTTTGTCAGTTACATTGTTTATTGATGCAAACAATCCTCATATATTACTAAACGTACATCCTCCTGTTGTAGCAATAATCAATATGCAACTAGCGATTTGAAATTGGTTCACTGTTGTAGAACCCCTAGGTCCAAAATACAGCTTGCAGTCTGCACCTTGTAATAATTCTTGCGCTTTTTGGTTCCTTTCTTACTAATCTTTGTTGTTGTTTTGATTCGCTATGCTGTTTTGACAGAATATTTGTGTTTGTGTGAGTTCATTATTAGGAGCGTATTACTAAGCTTGGGACCGAGCTTGCTAGTACTGACTGAGCCAAGAAAAAAATCGTATTTGTTCGGGACCTACTGGTCTTAGAGTTAGTCTAGGTTGTAGCACAGACGTTCATCTTCGGTCTGCTACTTGTGTAAAACTTAAAACCGGATTTTCAAATGTACTTCGGCGGCGCGGCAGTTGCGCTATAACTGTCAATTCAATGTTTACCAATAAAAAGCCTAGCACATAACCTAAAAAGTTTTGTTCGTTTTTCTCTGAACTTGCTTTTTATACCGGCTGCACGGTATTACTTTTACACACTTTTTTGTAGTCTCTCGGTAATGTTTTCCATTTTGTGAAATTGTCTCGAACAGAAGTGTTTGACGTTTAAGAATATTCAACGAATGCTCAGTTCAGTTTACTCGGTTTTCGTGTACCGAACTCTTTAATATCCCTGCTTTACCGTACTGTTGGATTCATCTTTCGTTTGTATCTTTCAAATACGTTATATAGAGTAAGGGGATGTAATGTTAGCCTAGCTCCTTCATTCGGCCTATGTACCAAATGTGTCATTAATTAAGCGATAATCATCAAAATCATGTTGCTATCAGGATGACCGATGTAATCCAAAGCAATTGAGACAATATTAATCACCTTATAGTTGTTCACTTCCGCGTTATTTTCGATTTCTTGAACTTTTGGGGCATCATGATTTCAGTGGTTAAGATGAAATGATCTACACGATCTTTAAGTGATCTAAATTTGGCTTAATTGAATCGATAAAGCAAGTGATGAAGTCTGGATGTGCATAAAATAGTTACACGTTTCAAATTAACTGTTTACATAGCACATGATTTTACAAGAAAATCGTAGACCCAATGTTGGGGACATATTTTTTTGTAAAGGGTGATACGGTCAAAATTTGGTCAAGGGAAAACGCGTGTATTTATTTAAAAAATCAAATTAAATTTCTTTTTCAAGTTCAATTAGTATAAAATTCAGAAAAAAAAAATTAAGTGCCATCAGATTTAGTACAGCCAACTTGTCCACCTTCTTCGCCGCAGAAAGTCAGTTTGCCTTGAACTGCTGCTCGTCCTTAGCAGTTTTTTTGGTCTTCTTTAGGTTCCGCTTGACAATAGCCCAGTATTTCTCAATTGGGCGGAGCTCTGGCGTGTTGGGAGGGTTCTTGTCCTTGGGAACCACCTGCACGTTGTTGGCGGCGTACCACTCCATGGACTTTTTACCGTAAAGGCAAGATGCCAAATCCGGCCAAAACAGTACGGAACAACCGTGTTTCTTCAGGAAAGGCAGCAGACGTTTATTCAAACACTCTTTCACGTAAATTTCTTGGTTGACAGTCCCGGAAGCAATGAAAATGCTGCTTTTCAAGCCACAGGTACAGATGGCTTGCCAAACCAGATATTTCTTTGCGAACTTTGACAGTTTCGTGTGCTTGAAAATATCTGCTACCTTTCCCCTTCCTTTTGCCGTATAAAACTCCTGTCCCGGAAGCTGCTTGTAGTCGGCTTTGACGTAGGTTTCGTCGTCCATTACCACGCAGTCAAACTTCGTCAGCATCGTCGTGTACAGCCTCCGGGATCGCGCTTTGGCCGTCGTATTTTGTTTATCATCGCGATTTGGAGTCACTACCTTCTTGTAAGTCGATAGTCCGGCTCGTTTTTTGGCTCGATGCACGGTTGTAGACGATACACCCAGCTTATTTGCGGCATCTCAGCGAGATAGGTTAGGGTTTCGCTTGAAACTACCGGCAACTCTCTTTGTCGTCTCAGCGGCTTCCGGTTTTCGATTTGCCCCCGATCCAGACTTCCTGGCTGTCGACAAACGTTCCCCAAACACTTTAATTACATTTGTAACGGTTGATTTGGCAACTTTTAGCGATTTTGCCAACTTTGCGTGCGAGTAGCTCGGATTTTCGCGATACGCGAGCATAATTTTGATACGCTGCTCTTCTTGCTTGGACGGCATTTTGACAACTGAAGAGTGAATTCCAAAATCAAAATAGGAGCAACATTCTACACACACACACACCTTCAAAATGAGGGGTGTTCAGGTTTTTTAAATGCAAAATTGAAAGAAATACGTCAAGTTAATATTGACCAAATTTTGACCGTATCGCCCTTTATGTTCCCAACTATGGCCTGTTGTATCAATAACTTAGTAAAAAGGTTGTTATTGGTAAAATTTCAAGTGGAAATGCATTAAACGCAAACCGAAGGAACAAAATCATTATATAGTGAAATAGAACGTATTCATTATTGAATGGCTGATGAATTATAAATGAACATCACTTAAGTGTTTCGAGGCAGTTTTATTTTAGTTTGTTTTGTGAAATGTTATATTAAGTAAATCGAATACAGCTAGAAATGCCTTAATTCATAAAATTAGAAGAAAAAACACACAAAGACTAAATTTATTAAGCTTATAGTAATTTATCCATGAATAGACCCAATTTGGTGCTTATAGACCGACATTAAATCCATATCCTTCGAATGTTTCTGACTTTATAAAAAGAGTTGTGTAACTTTTCGTGAAACATACTACCAAATGTCTCATCAAACTTATCTTAGCAAGTGTCTTATTAGTTGAATCTCGCTTGCAGCTTAAAAACTGTATGAGTTGTAATAAAAATGTAATCGATCATTGCATAATAGGCTGAGTTAAGGGACAAATACCCTGGTAACCGAAACTCGGGTTTGATTCAAAAACTCGAAAACCGTATATATAAACGATTCTAGTTGGTAATCGATGTGGTTCG
Source organism: Aedes japonicus (assembly GCA_034211315.2). Classification (NCBI taxonomy): domain Eukaryota; kingdom Metazoa; phylum Arthropoda; class Insecta; order Diptera; family Culicidae; genus Aedes; species Aedes japonicus. Next base: position 20,234 of record JASCZW010008862.1, read on the forward strand.
GTAGACAATTGACCCGAGTTCGGTGTTATTTTCTAAGTGTGATTAGTCCTTTTAAATTCAGGTAACTTTGTGTTTGAAAGTGAAACCAGACATGGCAACGCATTTTTTTATTATTATTCTCTCTTCGCATCGATTCGCAGCTTGTCGTAAGGTCAAATTTAGCTTAGGGACTATTCATAAACCACGTAGACTTTTCTGGGGTTAGGGTGGGTTTGACAGAAGTTTCCGCTCCATACAAAAATTCAAAAAAATGTATGAAGAAAAGTCTACGAGGGACGAGGGGGTAGGGTCTGAGATTTTCAAAAATGAGTCTACGTGGTTTATGAACAGGCCCTTACCCAAATTTGGGTTACGCCAGGTTTCCCAATTTTTAAGATTTTGGGTTAACTCTATTCAATTTTGGGTAAATCCGAAGCGTGCAATAGTCCAGATCTTTTTTATCCATCATGACGTGATTTTCATCCCGAAGTTGTTTCGTTATGCTTATTTCTACAAAACTAATTCCACCTAACAAATTGAACCGATTTTTGATGAAAACAATATTTTGGTTGCTTTGATCACGCATTTATTTGAAGTTCAAATGCGGTAAAGCATTCGAATTATAATATCTAAAGCAATGTTTATAATATGTTTTGCAATTATCATTTTTCGTTTACGTTCTGATTATTATAAGTAAACTAGGTAAATGTTTACTTAGATAACATTCGTAGCCGGATATTCAAAAATAGAACATATGTCGATCAAGGTTGCGGCTTATCATTTTTGACTTATCCGATAGCTTTCTCAGAAGTATTCAATTTGCAACGTATGATGAACTTCTGGTGCTCGAGTAGACCTACAACTTGTCTAACAATACATAGCTCATCTTGTATCGAGGATAAAGCGTATATTCGCAGTGACTTCGCGATGAAATCGCGGTGAAGATCACGCGATTATCATCGTGAATATCACTTGAATATACGCTCTCATGTCGAAGATATAGGAGTTAGAGCAATACTGTTGAACAAAGTTGTAGTCTACTGCACTACAAGTTCATCATACATCATATTATCAAATCGACCCTCTGAAAGGAGATATTGGCAAATGAATATGCCTGAGTCAAAAATGATAAGCCGCAACCCTGATGTCGATTCTAAATCTTCGTTTTTATGTTACTAACTAATGATGGACACAATATTTGATCAATATTTGGTTTTCGTTTATTGTTATGATTATAGAACTCTAATATGGTTGACTTCATTTTTGACAGTATAAAAGTTTTGCTTATTTAATCAACTCTAACCTGTAGATTTTATGCCATAACCAACCGTCAGTTTCATAATTTTATAAGTGATATCTCTGAACCGGAACTCAGTATATACGAAACGGTTTCGGATGAACTGCTCGTCCGTCTTTCTTCAGGAAACTTCGAGTTGATTCAACGCGCCGTAGTTTTCGTTCTGGTGATGGTTCTGCGGGTCCTGGTGCAACTGACAACACTATACACTCGGCTGGTAGTGAGAGCGATGTCGTTAGAGACGATGGACGTCGGAATGGAGTCAATGAGATTGGTGCAAAGTTCGGTTCCAGTTCCCGCGTCAGTTCGACGCCGGACATGCTGGCAGCCATTTTCCGAAGCGTGCGCTTTACCGAACGAGAGAACACATATTTAAGCAGTCTCGGTTTAAATTAGCTGTGAATAGAAAATGATTGCTCTCTTGATCAGCTACAAGGGAGTGCATTATACTTATATTGGCGATTGCATTACTATCTACTCTGTGAATTGAACAAAACGAGTTACGGAATGTTTAAATCGAGATACGAACTTACGTGATGCAGTAGAAGCGTTGAACATTCTACGTTAACAGGCAATCGTACCTGTTACAAGGACTTTTGTCATCGGAAGTCTTGTATCTGAGGCGCAACAAACAAGCACACGATGATGTAAAAAAAAAGGAAAGCTGTGATTATTCCAGAAGGGATCATAATCGAAAATTTAAAAATGTATCCCAGGGGCAAAACGACCCATCTTCGAATCTAGCACTCGATAGTGAAATGAAGTCTGTAAGTCACAGACATTCAATTTTTCTAGTTTTATAATAATTTTGTAATTAGAATAACTATGTGCTTGTTTGTTGTCATCGCTCCTATTTTAGTGCAAAACCAAATACAAATACTCCAAGAATTTAAATTGTTTGAATAAATGCATATTTAAAAGCATGGCGCTTGGCCAGTAACATTGTTGATGTTTGCTTCGATTAATCTGCGAAAAATATGAAATCAGGTTTACCAATTACATATTTGCCGTTATCTGTATGCAACATAGACCAATTTCAACTTTTTCATAATTGCTTTATTTATTTGGGGTGAAATTAATTGTTTGGCAAATTTGTTTTGAAAAGCATGACATTATGTGACTATAACCTAAATAAAGCCATAAGACTGTTGCATAATTTAAAAAAAACTCGCTCCACAATGCTTCAACAATTTAAAAACTACCCGTAAAAAAAATCTCATAGATTTACACTTAAATGTATTGTAACCATACGATAGAATCAATCGCATGTAAAATTTACTATATTGTTAATGACGATAAGATGACAATAAAAGTTATTGTTTCCACAATAGAATCTTATGTTAATTGTGACATCGACAATAGAATCAGGGGGTTTTTATGTATCTTAACTATAAAAAAATTTGTTTTTCTCCGAACAAATTTGAGTCAATTACTATTGATTTTATTGTTTCGCATTTGTTGAAAATTCTAGCATATAGGGTGAATAGTAGATCTATTGTAATGACAATATTCATTTTTCATTTACCTGATACATGAACAATAAGATTCATGGTCGGCAATAGATTTAAATGTTACTTTATATTATTTTATTGTAATTGTATGGTTATTTTTATCCGGGTAGGCCGTTGTTATCCTCTCAATATTCAAATTCGTTTACACCCCGTTCGCACTACAACCTATATTACTTGATATAGAGTATCTTGATATCAAATGCCATGCACATTATTTCCAGTGAAAACTAGATGTATAGATGCTGATATCAAGATACTCCCCAAGTAACCACAAGCATTATAATATTGCACTTATTCAACCCAAAATCAACATCGGTAATGCGGGATCGCATCAATTCAACAGTTGTCAAGTAATAAAGCGTTATATAAGCTTGGAAAAGTAGTGATGCATTACCAATGCAATAATGCTACTTCAGCGAAGTCTTATGGCATTACAAAAGATATAGCATTAGTTTGATCTTAGTGGGGCCCTTTTCAGCTCTAATCCAACTTCAATGATGCACTAAACGTAATACACATACCCTATATATGCATGCTATTACAGCCTCGTGGTTACTTGGGTCTATATCACGTAATAGAGGCTGCAGTGTGAACGGGGTGTTAGTTTGAAATTGACTTCGCACAGAGGGAATAACTGCACAGAAAAAAACCCTGAATCTAGCTTGTATGAATGATTTCAAACATTGTTATAAGGTGCATGAAAGATGGCAAACAATTTCTTTGTTTACGCTTGGAATGAAACGAGTACGCTCGTTTGTAATTACTCTGAACTGAGTAGAAAACGACTCAGTTTCGTTGAAAGAGGAACTACCCTAATTAGAGTAATTGAAGTTTACTCATTTTTGATTAACTAGATCACCTGTCAAAGTTAGAGTAAACATTACTCAGTCATGTTTGTTTGTATTTTTACAAAACTGAGTAGAAAATGACTCAGTTTTGTTAAAACTGGAACTACCCTAATTAGAGTAGCTAAGGAGTTACTCAATTCTGATTAACTAGGTCACTTGTCAAAATTTGAGTATTTAGTATCTAATTTTATTTTTTATTTTATTTTAATGAAATTGTTGATTGTTTCCGACAACTGTCCAGTCGAAATACTTTGAATTTGTAAATTTATGGATTGATTGTATTCCCCAACAAACATCAGTGTCGAATAACCGCTTCTTCAGACAAATTTGGAGAAATTATTCAGCTTTCAAGAAGAAAAAGCTGAACAATTTCTCCAAATTTGTTTGAACATGCAGTTATTCAGCATTGATGTTTGTTGGGTCATGGAATGAATTCGGCACTTTGACGTGAAAATGATTGTTGATTATAACATACAGCCATCCCATCTTGATAACTTTTGATCGACTGAACCACGTTTTTTCGCTTTTGACAGCTTCATTGTAATTACTCTCTCTCTCTCTCTCTCTCTCTCTCTCTCTCTCTCTCTCTCTCTCTCTCTCTCTATATATATATATATATATATATATATATATATATATATATATATATATATATATATATATATATATATATATATATATATATATATATATATATATATATATATATATATATATACAATCAGAGTAGCATTTACTCAGTTTCTTTATATCAAGTTACTTAGTTTTTTACATTTAGCATGGAATTACGAAACTGAGTGAAAGTTACTCTATTTAGAGTAGATCTGAACGAGCGTGAGGGGAAATTTTATGCACTTGTCAAACATAATTATTTTTTTCTGTGTATTGGAAACTTAAATTGTGTGTTTGCATCTCTTTATTAGTTCACCGGCTATTTGGTAAATGTTTTGCTGAGCAAATTGACCTTCTTTTAATCTACAACTAAACTCAATCAAATAATTTCCAATAAGATGCTTATAGAACTTTTCATCAGAAGGATTAGAGGGAAACAGCAGACAATAAACGAAAAGCTTTCCCCACAGTTATTCCCATGCAAACGTCAAATGATTTGTGCGATGTCACTTTTAATTAAATTAGTTTGAGTTTTAGAAAAGCAACGAAAAAGCCATTTGCAATTGTTGAAGCAGTATGGGCGGAAGTTTAAAATGTCCAGCAGTCTCATAGCCATGTATGCCTAAAGGACTAGTTTAAATAGGAAGCCAAGCAAAATTGTGACTGTTTTGTTCAATGGGCAGTTTATTTCTAAACAAATACAATACCAGGTTTTTTTTATTTTTATTTCAATGATTTATTACTCGTTCATTCTTGAAGACTAATAGTAAATGGTACATCCACACTTGTTTTTGTTTTTTCCTCATCAATGATGGTAGTTTTGTTGGTTTTAGATTTCATTCATATAAATTGGAAACTCCAACCGTCAATTTTAAATATACGCTAGCATTTATTTTTCCCATAAATATGAATATATCAATCGATGCTAATGCTATACTTCTTATATCGCGCGTGACTTTTGTATGCAGCAAAAATATCAAAATAACTTATTTGCTTTCAGTGTAATCATATTTATGAAATACAATCTTCAGCTTGAAAGGATACGGTCAAACACCCACTCTTGTTTCTGCTGCTGTTCATGCTACTTAATTCAACATTCGACTAGAAAATACTCTACGAAAGATAACAAAGCATTGAACATCCGATGTTCCAATCAATAATTTTCTAATGTTGTGGAAAACTGTGGTACGAACGAAAAATTTAAGGTTGATTCAATAAATGAAGCAGCTACTTTGACTTGTGATTTGACCTTGCGTAGACAACGCAGAAACTTAAAACTAATTAACAGAGCCGAGTTTGAACTACACTGTATTTATTTATTATGCAATTGGTTCATCAGTTTGTTGGCATCATTGATTCGTTTAAATCGCAGGACTTAATAGTAAGAATTTTAGTCGAATTCGGGAACTGGGGACTAAAACGAAACAGAAAGAATAAATCAGAATAAAACCATAAATAAAACTTATCAAACACAACGTCAATCCAAATAAGCAAAATTTAAAAACCGGACAAATTATCGAACCAGAAAACAACGAAAACAAACAGGAGATTCTCATGTAAAAGAGGTACAGTAGCCAGGTCTGGGCCTGTCTATAAACCACGTAGACTCATTTTCGAAAATCTGAGACCCCCTCCCCCTCGTAGATTTTTCACCATACGTTGTTCCTAAAAGTCTACGTGGTTTATGAATAGCCCTTCTCATATAAAAAAGTTCACTGTGAAAACAAAGCATGAATGTATATAGTACCTATTGCATGTGAAAAAGCAGGTAAGCGCTTTAAAAACATAGTATCTATTCATAGTGTGTAGTACTATTTCGGCAGCGGACCCATTTGCGTCAACTATCGATGTTATGCAGCCGTATTTCAATCGAAAAAAGTAATTTTTTTAAATGGATTGTGCCTGTACACTAGTCATTAAAAAAAATCAAGTTGTTTGGCTTAAATACAGTTGAGTAAAATCAATGATTGAGCAATAAAAAAAAATGCACAAAAAATGCGAAAAAAATGCACAATTTTCCTCCGTGTGTAACTTTTTTGTCTGTGGGTAAAAATTGATGATCTGAGTAAAACTAGTTTGGAGTGATTTGTTTACATGTGCATAACAATTTCATAACAATCGGTTTAGGGGTTATTGAGATGTCATCGAAACAAGAAGAAAATCGCCGGAGAATTTAGCGCGCCGTCATGGAAAATCCCACTGCGACCATGAGATGGATCGAAAGACGACTGGGAATCACCCATACAATTGTGTCTCGGGTGGTAAAATCGTTTAAAGAGTCCCAGACGACCAATTGGCGGGCTGGAAGTGGAAGAAAATCGAAGACAGCTGACCCTGTGAGGGCCCGGAAGGTGTTGGATTATTTCAAGTGTGATCCGAAGCTTTCGATTCGCGACGTGGCTCTGAAGGTAAAGTGTTCCGCCTGGTTCGCTCAACAAACCATGAAACGAGCTGGGCTTTGTGTATTCAAGGTCCGCAAGGCACCGAACCGGCGTGATCAACAAAACACGGCGGCCAAATCCCGCGCAAGGAAGCTGTATCGAGAGTGGTTAACGAAACCGATGTGTGTGGTTATGGATGACGAAAACTACATCAAGGCAGACGCAAAGCAGATACCGGGGCTAGAGTTCTACGTTGCCAAATTACAGTTTGATGTTCCGGAAGACATAAGGAAGAAGAAAGTGGACAAATTCGCCAAAAAATACTTGCTCTGGCAGGCCATATGCCAATGCGGTAAACTGAGTAAACCGTACATCACAACGGGTACCATCAACAGCAAAATTTACCGCACCGAGTGCCTCCAGAGGCAAGACATTATTTTGGCTGGACCTGGCATCATGCCATTATGCGCGATCGACGTTGGATTGGTACAGAGACAATAACGTTGTTTTTGTACCAAAAACCGCCAACCTTCCAAATTCACCAGAGATTCGTCCTGCGAAAAGATTTCGGGCCATAATGAAGGCCAAAGTTCGAAAATCGTCCAAGGTGCTTAAGAACGAGCTGGAATTCGAGAAAGAATGGATGTAAGTGACCGAAAAGGTCGGCTCCACCATTGCACAAAATGTAATGAGGGGTCTTAAGGGAAAGGGTGCGGGCTTTCAGTGATGGAAAGAAAATTGAATGAAGTAATTATGCCGATACATAATTCTTATGTATTAGTTCATTCCCTGAAAGTTTCAAGAAAATCCGTTTTTGGCGAACACTTTTGTCTGGTGCATATTTTTCGAGTACGGGCCTTAAATGGGTTCACTGCTGAAGTGGTGTTCTACTTTCATAAACAAAACTAGCTCGTTTCTTAACAATACATAATAGATAAATAACTGAAAAACAAGAAAGGAAATAAAAACAAACCAAACTATTTGCACCAGATGGCTTTTGCGTGGCCATTGTTTAGCTGAAATTTGTATGTTATAATGACTGAATGTTCCCATGTTAGGCAATGCTTCAAGGTCAGTGGTGTGCAAAATTCTAATTATTTTGGCTTGATTTGCATACATATTGTACGTACTTTATAATTATCAGGCGTGGCTTATTAGATTATAATGTGTGTGTTCAGTTAGTACAAAATTTGATTACCTAGAAAAATGGCACTCTCTAACTAAATTCAAGCTACTTCTAGATAATTGCAATTAGTACAATTATTGTTCAAAACAAAGTTTACGTTTGTGAGATGAATCTATTGTAAAATTGTGGCAAAGCAATTGTAATAAGGTGAGGCTTATTCGATATTAGTAGCGGTGAAGGTTGTAGTATTTGGCTGTGCAATTGCTGCTGCGATGTCTCCATAATTTTCGTCATCATTCGATGTTGGACTCTGCGAAACGTGTAAAAAAGTGATTTTGTTTTAAAGTGATAAAATAACGGTGTTCAACTATTAAAACATGCCGTGTTCTGTACAGCGGTCTTGTAAACAATGCATGTTAGTATTTTGTTAATAAAGTGACTCTATTTTTGACGTTACTTATAAATGCAAGGGCAATCCTCTCAATCCAACTCAAATAACAAACCTAAAAGCACTCGTTTTCGAAAATAAAAACAAACTTACAATCAGACAATTGGAAAACTTGATACCATTAAGTATTAACGTATTTTAGTGACTATTTGTTGAACTTTCATCTACCTGGTTGTACATGAATCAGATTTGTTTCAATAAAACTTGTACAAATAGTCCTATAAAAACAAAATCAGATGGAAGCAAAAATTACCCAATTAATAGACGACATCGATAAAGCAACCTGAGACAGAACATATGATTTAGCTATGAAGAGGACAGTTCTACAATTTATATTACCAATCATCAATTACCAATTGAAATAAGTTTGCACAGTTTTAGCTAGCTATAATTTCATCAGAATTTTGAGAAATAGAATCTGGAAGAATTCTACATTAGAAGAGAAACGCAATACAGCTCTAGGAAGCTAGGCTTGCGGCTGACACTGGACAAGAAAGAGAGATTCTTCACTCGATAGACGAGACTTTCTCAATAAAGAAGGAATTCTCTTGAACCCGATTTTACCTGTGATGGTGGTGTAAGTCCCACTGGGTGATCAATTTGCTTCAAGTAATCCTTGTCATCAAATATCTTGACTGCGCCACCTCCTGGTTTGTGCTTGATGTTTTCGAGCGAGCCCACCTTGCTTTCGGCCTTGATGTCCAACTTTTGATTGACAATCTATAAATATAAAATATAGTGCAAAACATTTTAACCACAATAGATTTCGTATTAAACCGCCACACTCTAGTGAATAATTTATCAAGTCAGTATTTTCGGCTCCTTCATAGAAAAGTCTACTTGTGGTGTTTCGAAGGAATGAATGTGAAACCGAACGACTGTTTCCTGCAGTTGTGCATTTACAAAAATAGTGCTGGTGCAATACAGCGATGGTGGAAGCTTTTTTGCCGTTACTGTTCGTCTCGTCATTTCGTGACAATCATGAACAAGTTGTCAGAAATTTGGTGATTCACAACTATCCAAAAACGTCCGAAATTTGAGGAGCTTGGTAAAGAAATTTAACTTTAAACAATAATGGGGGAAAGCTCAAAACAGGTGGAGTTGTGCATCAATTACATGGTTGACATAAGGTAATGTCCCGTAATTATTGTAATTATATGTGTAATTATTTCTATCATATACAGTAGTTGTCTCCTTTCTATTTGGTCCATGGCTGCACGTTAACAACCTCGGAGTCTGCTGCGGTCCACAGGTCATCTTCTACTTGATCAATCCACCTTACTGCGCGTCTCTTCTTCTTGTGCCTGTCAGCTCGTTTTCGACAATCATATTAACAGGGCAGTCGTCCGATATTCTTGCGACATGCCCAGCTCACCGTAGTCTACCTATTTAAGCGGTGTATATGATGGGAGGTTCTCAATGCGTGGTGCACACGTCAAGTTCCGTCTTCCATCAGCATTCCACCGTAGATCGTACGCAACACCTTCCGTTCAAAGACACTGAGGGCGCGTCGGTTCTCCACGAGTTCAGCTAACTTTGTTCGATCTTAGTGTGCTTTGGAGTTCAAAGTTGGCACGATTGCCAGCCATGATGAGCCTTTGTATTTCGCTGATGGTGTCGTTATTGGAGGTCTCCAATGAGCCCTGATACACAAATTCATCTACCACCTCGATTTCATCACTGTCGGTTGGCCTGAACTCGTGGTGGGAGGCAAACATTTTCTTCTTGTGAGCGTCGTTTTTTGCCGAAATGCTGCGATGCCCAAGAAGCTACTGAGTCAGTAAGTAGCTTCTAATATACCACTTGATTCACTTTCAACCTCTTGTCGATGAAGACCAAATGGGTTTTGCCGGAATGAGTTATTCCAGCCCAAACCATGACAGTCGAGAGATGATCCTTGAAATACTTTCACGATTTTTGGACGCAGCAGGAAGCAACTGCCGATCATTTTGGTGGTAGTGATGATTGTTAAAACTTTTTCATCGGTGAACAGCATTGACCGAGAGCAGCCTTCGGATAAGCGGTTCAGAAGAACCTTAGCTTTTCTCAACCAATCTCTGAAGATCGTGCCATTCGTGTCTATCCTCGCTTCTTCGAATCACACCCTCCAATGCATTGTTAAATAGCAGACACAACAATCCATCATTTTGCCGAAATACACTTCGAAATTTGAAGGGACACGAGGGTGTCAATGACACTCGGACGACACACATCACTCGATCCTAGGTTGCTTTGACCAACTGCGACAGTTTGCTGAAAATCCATATTAGTGCATGCCCAAGGCATGCATAGTGCATAACCACGAGGCTGTGATAGCATGCATATATAGGGCATATGCATGACGTCTAGTGAATCATTGAAGTTAGATTAAAGCTGAAAAGGGCCCCACTAAGATCGAACTAATGCTATATCTTTTGTAATGCCATAAGACATTGCTAAAGCAGCATTATTACATTGGTAATGCATCACTACATTCCTAAGCTGATCTAACACTTCATTACTTGTAAACTGTTGAATTGATGCAAACCCGCATTACCGATGTTGATTTTGAGTTGAATAAGTGCGATAATATAATGCTTGTGGTAACTTGGGTTGGTCTCGATTGGTTATATTGTAAGCTGATTTTAAATCAATGGAAAGATGATGTGTGAGCACGTAATAATAGCAATATTTCTGCAGCACTTGCCTCAAGTGTGGTCCGTAGTAGCTATTCACCCATGAATCGTGCTTGGTATTGCCCCACGAACTCTTTTGCAATTGATGACAAGCGGTGGCATATATTTTGAGAGAGCAGCTTGTGCCGGCGCTCAGTTACGTGATTGCACGATAATTGCAGCAATCCAGCTTGCCGCCCTTTTTATAGATGTCACTAACGATACCTTCCATTAAATCCTCGGGCAAAAGTTTCTTCTTCTTCCTGGCTTTATTGATGCTCATTAAACGAGCTTTTGCCTGCTTCTCATTTAAGTGTTCTAAGCGCACTTCCACAGTTGTTAATTGAGAGAGCTTGCTATGCCAATACCAATGCATGAATTTGTATATTGTGTGGCAAGCACAGTTAGGGGGGGAGGGGGGGGGATGTGGCTCATCGAAGCTTCCGGTCCACATCTCAGCATCTTTCTAAAGGGTGTTCCGATCATGTGTGTAAGTCCATCAAAGTTTCCGTCAAGTCAATTTATTTTTCTTTTTCAAGTACAAGTACACAATACAGGAGAAATAATCAGCTAAGCTTCCTTTTTACCGTATGCGAATTGCCGGATCTTTCGACATAAGATTTTGTACAGTCTCCTTGTCCACTTTATTCGCCGCAGAACGCCAGTTTCCCTTGAACTGTTTCTCGCTCAAAACAGCTTTTTGAGTCTCCTTAAGGTTCCGCTTGACAATGGCCCAATATTGTAGATTGGGCGGAGCTCTGGCATGTTGGAAGGGTTCTCGTCCTTGGGCACCACTTGAACGTTGTTGAAAACTCCATGACCTTTCTTCCGTAATGGCAAGATGCCAAATCCGGCCAAAATAGAACGGAACAGTTGTGTCGCTTCAGGAAAAGCAGTAGACGTTTTTGGAGGCACTCGCTCAGATAAATTTCCTGGTTGATGGTTCCGATCGCAATGTAAACGTTGATCTTCAAGCCACAGGTACAGATGGCCTGCCACACCTGATATTTCTTCACAAACTTTGACAGTTCAATATGCTTGAAAATATCTGTCACCTTTCTCCGTCCAGTTGCCGTATAGAATTCCTGTCCAGGAAGCTGTCTAAAGTCTACCTTGGCGTAAGATTCATCGTCCTGTACCACGCCATCAAACTTCGTCGGCATCGTCGTGTTCAACTTTCGCGATCGTGCTTTGGCCGTCGTGTTTATCGTCGTGATTTGAAGTCACCACTTTCTTGTATGTCGACAGTAACGCTCGTTTTTTAGCTCTATCCACGGTTGAAGGCGCCACTCCCAGCTTCTTTGCGACATCTCGGACAGAGAGGCTGAGGTTCCGCTCAAAACAGCGGGCAACTCTTTTCGTCGTCCTCCGGCCTCCGGCTTTCGATTTCCCCCCGATCCAGGTTTCCGGGCTTTCGACAAACGTTCACCGAACACTTGTAGTGCGTTGGTAACAGTTGATTTAGACAATTTTCAACAATTTCGCCAACTTGGCGTGAGAGTAGTTTGGATTTTCACCATGCACGTGCAAAATTTTGATGCGTTGCTTCTCTTCCTTTGACGACATATTGATAACTGAAGTGCTAATCTCAAAATCAAAATAGAGGCGTGATGCTACACGCACACATCTTCAAAATGAGGGGTGTGCAAATTTTTTGAATGCACGATGAAAAGAAATGCGTCAAGTTTAAGTGGACCAAATTTTGATCGAAACACCCTTTATGTGGTGGTACCAGTTTGTCACACACGGATTGCCTGTCGATGTGCCAAATTTGAAAACGTCTGTATTGAGTTATCTCAAATTACAATGTTTCGCCTACTATATCACAAAATATTGTGATTGGTTGAGTGGATTGGAGATAACGAAACCCAAGTAACAAATTCAATTTTAAGGTACATTTGAAGAAGTTTTCAAGACTAATTTGATAAAACTACGCAGAAAACTAGATATTCTAAATAACATCGATAAAACAGCCATAAAACCTCATAAGTTCAAAAAGGCCTATACTACAGGAGTTCTCAAGAATATTTCCCAAGGTTCGCTTAAAACTTGATAGTTTTATCGGTACATACTTGTAAAGACATTCAAGACATGCTTAAAACTATGATTAAACTGCCACAAGTTTTGATAGTTTTATGATTTTCCTCTTTAAGAACACTCCAATATGTTTCATAGATTCTATTTTTCGTATGCGTTCTGCTAAATGGGGACTTGTTTTTGTTTATAGTTGAGTTGAAGCTATTAAAGAAAAAAAAAATATCGATATACTTATGATATTTTTTTTTCCAGATTGGATATGTTTGTAAATAATTTGTAAAATTGACCATAAATGCATCTGTTTTTTTGCCTGCAATTGATAAACTTTTAATGCGACATTCAGTTTATTGGTGTCTTAAAAGTTCGAAAATTTCAATGCGCCACTGAATTATATCTAGAATATTGATTTATTTAAAAATTAAAAAACACTTGAAAATTCAACAATTAGGTGAGAGGGCTGATAAATTGTTAGATCTTGAATAAATTGTGTAAACAATCCATTTTAAGATTTGAAATGGATTTTAAACAGCATTGTTTGTTCGTAGCATTGGAAAAACGAGAGTTTTGTTGCATACATATGTAAATGGCTACAATTCCGAGAGAATCCAGAATAGCCACGCTCGAAAATTTTTCGATGATTCTATCTAAAACTACCATAAATCGTAAATAAAACTAATATTTCTTGCATAAGACTAACCAGATATTTTGAGGAGCGAGATGTTGTTAATGTCGTAAACATATTATGCTAGAATATCGTTTAAAAAATGTATAGCTTTTCAACCGGGCGACAGAGCTAGATTATGCATTAACTAATTTTTCGATACTCATACTTGCCGGACATCTCAGTGAAGCATCTGCAAACAGTAACCAATTTTAAACATATTATCAACCTTTCATATGGTGGTTACTTGGTATAATTGGGATAATTTGGCAGGAACAGTTAATCTTTAGTTAGTTTGGTCTTCCTGTATACACATACGATGTTCATAAGTTCATCGACTCGAATAAAATTACTCTACGGTCCTTACATAAAAAGTCGTTTCCACAGTGGTATGCATCCGAAGTAGCACACTACGGTCATAATTAGTTGTAGTAACTTTATTACGACTTAGCAAGTAATATTTATGTTATCTCAACCAAATGGCAACAAGTGTGCTTCTACGGATAATCTTTTTTGTAAGAATGTTACTCCTCGACATTAGTTAAAAAACACATGAATCAAGAATAATCAAATTATATGTTTCCTATATATATCTATAACTTGTTCTTTAATCGGCATACATTGTGATAGGATAGTTCAAAAATGTTTTAGTTAGATTTTTTTCAATTGTGCAATGCTTATTCTCTTATATCTTATTTACAAGATAATTGCTTTGAAAGCTCCAACTGTGTACAATCCACACGCAAATTACTTGAAATTTTGAAAGCGAAGCGGTGGCGGTGATTTTTTTCTGCTTAATATGAACTTATGAATGAAAAATAAAAATCAAATAAAAAAAATTTCACGGAGTGATCACTATGCAGCAAAAATAATACTATATGCTGCTCTCTACGGCTTTGAATGCGCATTAGCTTAGCGTTCAATGGAAGAATATTACTTACTGGTCTTCTTCTTTGCTCAACAATGATGGCACTTCCAGGCTTACGAGAATATTCAAGATAGGCATTAAGATATGAAAACGAAAATGTGTGTAGCATAGAAGGAGTTATTAAAAAGAAGGTAAAAAGAAGATACAGTGGAATGAAAAGAGCTGCAACGTTCTTGAAATAAACGACTGTTAGATGCTGATGCCAAATTTAGGACAAAGACACGCGTTTAAAGCACTTTTGAAGTTAATGGGCCTGGACTTGTATGGGATATATATTTTTGCTTTGAGTTATGATCGTTGTTTATTTCCCGTTAACATTCTACCAGCTAATGAATGAATAGGCAGCTCTGCACCGACGGTTTTTGGGTGTGTCGTATCATGGCTCTACTTTTTGCCGTTAAACGTTGAGCTCATATTTTTTGGTTGATTGGCGAAATTTTATGAAGCGAGCTAAATTCAAGATCAACTACTTTGTTAAGAGCACGACCAAGACGATGTACCATAAACGAGTAAGGCTAAATTGAATACTTAGTTTTTGTTTTTTTCTTCGCTTTGCTACGCCCCGCAAATAATCACGCCGGTGAAATATGATCAAGAACGAAATACAAATGGTGTTTAGAGGCAATGTGATTCCTTTAGAGGATGGGTTGGCTTTGATTGTAGCATGCATTGTGGAGAAACCATTTACTGAAACGGCAAAATAGTGGGTTGCGCAATTCATGCTGCTTACAAAAACGACCATCACTTGTACTCTTAACTACGATATTGTCGCCATACTTTGATACTGGGAGAACCGATAATCAAAACTTGATTTTAATCTCATTCTATAGATAAGTTTTAAAAGCTGCGCGAATTATAGCGTGGCATTGTGCGACTACAGCGGATCTCTTTCGACACTATATATAAAAGAAAAGAGAGTAAAATAAATTTTAGTCACACGGTTTACGGTTTTCCAGAATTCAATTGTAGCGACAATATTGACATTCGTGCTCTAAAACAAGTTTAGCTCTTCTATGAACTAGCCGGTACATTGCTTGAATGTGACCAAAATATCAATATATCCTTATATATAAAATCTAAACTCTCGCTCAAGTACATTGTTCTTCAAAAATTGTTTTTCATTTTGCGAGAGTTGACTGAGAACAACAAATTCCAACGCTTGTTTATACAAACAAAAACTTACGAATGATCGTCAATTTTGGTTATTTTAATTGAAAGTTAGTTAGCAGAACAGAGCAGTTATTTTGTTCAGGCCTTTCGAAGTTGTCAAATCTTATACATAGTCGTAATTGAAATTTTGTTTAGAATAAGCTCAAAACAAATCAAATTCGAAAGCCAAAATGAAACCGAATCAAGTTGTTCCGGTTCCGATTAAGTTGACCAAATCCCGCGATAATTTACAACGGCATGCCATGCATCTCCAGAGGAAATATTCAGATTGTCAAGGCACACTTTGTCTTGTTTTGCAGCTAACTTTCATGGTTGTGGCGAAAGAGATTTTTTCTAAACTGCTCAAGTGACTTTGCAATGTTAGTTTTTTTTAAAAGATACTCTGAACCAGGACTTGTTTTAACTAATACCGTTCATTCTACATAGAAAATATATATATATATTTGGAAAAACAGCTGGATCCTGAGATTATAATTTCATTATTTAAATTATTTGAATTTGAATTTGAATCCTAATAATCTATATACTCTGTCTCATATCTCCTCGAGTATTGTTTTACCTGATTTTATTATTCAGACTTTATTCTATGAATACCTGAAAGATGCTTGCCTAATATCCTACTACCAAACTATCGTGAGTTCAGTAAACGAGATCCCATCTGTTTTCTTCCCGACCTAACAGTGTAAACGATCGATACTGGGTACGTCTTTTCTTTACCTTAATGTCTCCTCCACCCGGCTGATAGCCCAGGTTATCTTTGGAACCAATCTTTGGCCTTGCACGATCCTTGAAATCAGTTTTAAGCGTTTCGATCTTTTTATCTCCACCGCCGGGCTTATGGTGGGCATTGTCCAATGATCCTATTTTTGGCTTGGCGGTCCATGTCAGCTTTGTAGTGATGATCTAGAACAATGTAAAGATTTGATCAGTGGTGGATTGATCTATTTGAATGAGAGGGAAAACATAATAAGAGAAAGATTTTACTCTTTGTGATAAAATTTATTATTTGAAACCTTCATTTCAAAACCAATTCAGCTGGTCGCATTGGAAATTATTGAAAAATTTATTCAATCACTCCTCTACGGTAGAATCATATATGAAGCTCGTTGCTAATAGCTATAAAGACTGTATTCGAAAAAAATGAGACGCATTCTTTTTTTGTAACTAATTATCAATTAGTAACAAATTGCCTGAAAATAACAAACAGTGTTTAGGGATTCCACAGACTACCACGTTTTTTTTCCTCCGCGGCAGCGAAAACATCGCTACGATGAGATTACATGGCGTCTTATAGGAGCGCACAAATCGACGCTATACCTTTTTTAACGATGCGATGCGATGTGTTTATCACATTCGATCATGTGGTTACTGTGATTGCTTCAGTAGAAGAGCAGATGCGAAAAGAAATCTTCTGCGCTCACTTCGAAAACTTGTGATCAAGACTAGTGCTGTTGTATGTAAAGTTTCATAGAACCGACAGTGAATTACCTATTACCATATCAAGTCAATAAATTTCCTACACATCATCTATTTTGTTAGCACAATATTCTTGAAGTATTTCTCACGAAATACCCTTGCGACATATGGTAATAATGTATACTTCTTGTGCCCAACCATAATTCAATTGCAAGTGCGATGCGCTTAGGTCAAATTACAGACCCCGGTGTTTGACCGGGACACTATTGGGAGAAACAAATCGTCCTGTGCACATGTTGCACATTTCTAGTAAATACAGTCAATATACCGATAAATGCTTGCACCTCCTCAATTCTTATATACATTATTGAAAGACGTATGAAGGCAACACACTTGTAACTTAGAAGCGAAATAAAGGATTATTCTCATTCGTAGACCCAAAGAACACGGGTCGTTTGATTTCATCAGTCCGAACCAGACACTGTAAATAGTGTTTACAGCACTGACATTCAGGGAGCATCGTACGTGAAAGAGAAATGATGATAGGCAGGAACGTTAGACAGCAGATCTGGTGAACTTCAGATAGATATTGAAGCTCTTTAAGCGTCTAATTGTTTTGTTTTCAATTTTTGTGTGTGCAAAAGACAACAAAACAAAAGGCAAAATCCGCCCAGGAATGTTGTACCGACAGTAACTCACAATTCAAGTGTATTGTTATGGAAACGAAACGTATACAAAGGCCGACACTAAACAGATACTGGGACAGGTGTTCTTCCAAAGGTTGGTCGTTTCCGAACCTGTGCGGAAAAAGATACGGTTGATATTTACCAAAATCTTTCTAGGCGATCTGTGAATTTTGAAAAAATAGCCAGCCCTTCACCACATTTGGCAACCAATGGCATCAATGGGCAAATGCACAAGGATGAATGCTTCCAGAATTTCCTGCTGCCTTTCCTGAAGTCCTATGGAGGTCAGAGTCTGTATTGGTAGGATATGTGAAGTGTGTTTCATATTCATATAATCTTTTTTCAACAGCAGATTCTTGAAAAAACTCAGAAATATTTTTTTCTAGACTATTTAAGAATTTTGCAAAACCTTCTAACAAGATTCCAAAGAAAGCCATAATGACAATTGTAAATATACTTTCAACACAGTTTTCACCATCAGTCTTTAAACAAGGTTCAAGAACTCATTCACCAATGAGTGGAAACCGCTTTTCTAAAACTTATGAAAAAATCACAGGTATTTGAAGAAATCTCATTGATCTCAGATTTGTTGTTACAGATTTTTATTTCAATAACACCAAACTCATTGCTTTGGCCTCCTTTATGCCCATGAAACATGGGCATTGCTCGTGGAAGACCAACGGGTCCATGGTGTCTTTTTTTTGTGATTGTAATTGTTAATTTTATTCAGTACGATAATCCTGTTAGTTTAACACTTTATATCAGGGCAAGGAAGTTGAACGGATGCTGCGTACGATCAACCGTTGAGTGTGTATGGCACACGAAACGTGGAGGAGGTGAATAAACCACAAATAGCATCAGTTGCTGGAAGAACTTCGCATCTCTCACACCGCTAAAATCTGTCAATTTCGGTGGGCTGGGTATGTCGTTAGAATGTCGGACAACTGCCCAGTTGTAATGGTTCTCGATAACGATCCGACGGACACAAGAAAAATAGGCACGCAACGAGCAAGGTAGATCGATGATGTAGACTACTTGCGGATCATTCGCAGGCTGCGAGTCTGGCGAAGTGCAGCCATGGACCGAATAGAAGGGAGACAACTTTTGTATACAGCAGAGGCCACCCCGGCCTTGGCTTGAACTTGGTTGAACTACAACAACAGAACTACAATTATTGGAAGATATGAAGAGAAAGTGTTGATAGTTCCGTCAGTGTTCGACAGGTTGCAAACATTGAAAATTGAGCGAAGGGCTTGGATATAGCGGTACTCGAACCAAGTACGTATTATTTTTGCCTTACATCCTCAATGCGGGGTTGGTCAAGGCACGAACGAATCCGCTACCTTGACAGGCAAAAGGAACGCGCTTGATCGTGCTCATGTACTACAAATAGCTTGTGATAGTTTCTAGCGGTTGTTTGTACACACTCCGTTTTATTGCCTACATGGGAGAGAATTGTTGTGTATAAAAATAAACCCGAAACGGAGAGAGTTTCTCTACCATGTAGCCAATAAAACGGAGTGCGATGATCAACATACTTCTCTGTATGACCGAGCAGGTTTCCAAATACGAATCATTGATATTTTCATCTCTGTGAATTATTTCACATCGCGGAAGAATTATCTCATAACAGTATTTAATTAAATCACTGATATGTTCGTCCAAACATCCTGAAACAAAATCAATTAGAAAGAAAGGAACTCGAGAGCATTCTTCGCGAAATCTAAAAAAAATAGGCCTCAGTACTATCTTCTCATAAAATTTCGATCATCAGAATTGTGTTGAGATTTGAATTTGTATCTTTAAAGAAATCGGTTTTATTCAAAACATCACAACAAATTTCATGTTTTTCTTTATCATTCAAAACACAAATATTCATTGCTAATGAGTAATAGGTATAAACACATTGTTTAGTCCTGAATTTCCAAAATGACGTAAATGTAACAGATTCTCAAACCCTCTAGGATTCAACAGATTCTTGTTAATTTTTGCACAATTCCAAATATTGTTTATAACAGTGCATCCCAAGGGGTTAGTTAAAGGCACTTTTGAAAGTATAGACGAACTTCATTTGGCATTTTTATAAAAATTTCATCTCTCAACCCAGGAAATGGTCGATTTATTTCGTATCTGATATTGAAGTTAAAACCTGTCCACGTTAAATTGTGTACTCCAAAATTATAGCACCAAAAAAATCATACGCAATATTCAACAAAACCGATTGTTTATTTCGCAATAATAGAGTTATCTTTACATCAAAAACAGTTGATTGAGATGTTTATCCTTCTTTCTGTAAAATTCTCGATCTTTCTGAGATACACCCACTGTCTAGGTTCCGTACGGTATCTTCAGATACACTTGCCGTGTCGAAATCATCGATACCATTTGCTTTCTTTTTAGTTTAGAAGAGTTTCCGCTTAACTAGAGCCCAGTATTTCTCTATTGGGCGAAGCTCTGAACAGTCTAATGGATTTGCTGTTTTTGGCACGTATTTAACCTCTTGTAACCGGTAACCGTGGATTTTGCTGCCGTTCGTGCAAAATGCGTTTGCGCACTTCCACATGATTCAACGCAATTTCACTGAATGTAACAAGAATGTTAATATGTTGTACCAAGAAATAAAGTGGAAAACTTAAGTGGAAAATATAAGTGAAACATAATAATTCATTACATAATACATACATAATTCAAATTTAAACTGGAAAGTGTCCGAAACTTAACGTGGACAGGCTTTAATACCCATGAACATTCTTCGTCTCGAATCTAAAAAAACTAAAAGGGACAGCCCAATGGGGTTGTACGCAAAGTTGACGTAGGACTACGAAGTAAAGTGTGAAGGTGTACCTCTTTTATAACCTTCGTGGCTGGTTAGGAGATGTTCGTTACTTAAATATGAAGTCTGCGCTAGGAAAGAACTGTGCATTTGGTAAATTTACTCTGAAAAATTGGCATCACAAGACATCACCTTGTATTTGCAATTATTTCAATAGTAGAATGTTAAAAGCAATAGATTTAAATATTGGAATCGAAGCGTAGAATATATTCCGATCGATTGAGGTAAAAATTTTGGAAATCAATTGATGAATGACTTTGTTATTAACGTTCAAAACCTAAGCATATTTCGTGACGCTCCAAATTTTTGTACTCGCAACGTGTACCCCCGTATTAAAAACAAAGACGTAGTCCTACGTCAAAATCAACTGGCTAACACAGTTATCAAGAGGGTTGTTATGCCCATACGTAGTTCTATGGTGACAGACAATAAATAAACTTCGGTCGCAAAGCTGGCAAGACGGTGCATAAAAGTTGATGTTTTGCAACAGTGCAGTGAAATTTACACTACCTTCAACTGGGCCAAAAACAAAAAAACCTCTGTAGTTAAGTATGTCTGTGTATTGCAATTTCTTATTCAATCAGTCTACAACGGTTCGGATGTTTGCTGAGCCATTCCACGGAAGTTGACGAAGAGCATACCGTACAAAACTGCGTTGAACCCCTTCCATTAGCATGATCTGCACTGAGTGATAACGCGACCACGCACTTGTAGATTTTTAGATAGTCAGCGTAGACGAGAAGGCGCGGTTTCTGCCGAAAGCACTAGTCATTCACGAACAGTATAAAAATCAGTGGTTCCAGAATGCTTCTTTACGGTAAACCTGACGGGATGGGGAAGACGCGTTACCGACTACCGTTTGATTTGACGAAAGCGCTCCGACCAGATAAGTAAGAGTACAACCATTCGGTGATTCAATAAGGAAAGCCCAGATACTTCAGCTCTTGTCAATTGTAAGGGCTTGTGAAACATTGTCGAAAACCTTCGAAAAATCGAAGTTTATGGCACCAACTTGGTGAAAATTCTCTATTTTCATTGATAGGAAATTTACGTAGGACATCAAAGTCGTCAAATGTTTAACATTGGATGAAATCTCAAATCATATTTTTTTCGAATTAGTATATTGAGTTGCTTCTCCGAGTAGCATTTAATTTTTACATATCATATGACCACATTGAAAATTAATTTTAGTTTGTTCTGTGAAATCGAAGGTAGAACTAAGCATTTACACTTTGAAGTACGCAAAAACACTTTTATCGACTAATTATTCACAGGAGAAGCTTAGATTTAACTTTAAAATTTACAACTGCTGTATACGATATACGATGATTTTATCTTCCCTGTTTAATATATCACTGAACTCACAGTATGTATTATTATATATAATTGTGATGCAGTTTTATCTTCTTTAGTACGCACAATGTAGCACTTGTTGAACTAACGATACATAAACGTAACACACTTTTGTATGTGAAAAGCTGGTTTTTAACTTTCTTTTAAAAAAAAGTATAACTAGCGACTACTTTGGAAAAAATTGACAAATATCGTTAAATACGTCGCAAGTACAAGGACAAATACAAACAAATAAATAGACAATTGTTTTTCGAGAATAGGTAAAAATGATGGGCCGGTAGATTTTTGCATAACTAAGAAAAAACAGCATCATGAAAATATCACCAATGTAAGCTTACAAATTAGTTAATATGAAAATATTCCCCTTCTGATTTTTTAAAACAAAATTTCGTTCACTCATCCATGAATTTTATGCGTGGACAAAGTTTCGTAACAATTTGAGTAGTTACATAAAAATCAGTACGACAATACATAAGAATCCCCATCAACGACGTTGTTCGAACTTCGATCATACCTATCAATCTTACCTTTTTGTCACCACCCTTCGGAACGTAGGCATCGTTTTTCGCCTCGATTCTGGGCGCTGCCTTGATGTCTATTTTTTTCGTTTCGATTTTAACATGCCCGCCACCCGGTTTGTGGGTAGCATTTTCCAGCGATCCTATCTTTGATCTAACTACCTTTAAGTTAGGCGAAGGAGCTGCACCGACTTGTATTTTATTCATCGGTACTTCTGTAAATAAATGCGGTCAAATTGAAATAAAATGGGTCTGTCGAGAGGTATCGGAAAACACGAATCTTACTTTTAATTAACGGCTCGGATGGAGTTTCTGGAGTTTTAGCAGTGAGTCGTTGCTTTGATGTGCTTCTGGATCGTGTTTGCGGGGTGATGCTTTCTGGTCGCCGCAATGCTGGTATTTTGCTGGGTGACTTTAATGGTGAACCTGGAGAGGTTGGACCATTTCGATCCTGTGACAATTTGAGAAAGAAAAAAAAAAAACAGTTAGATTACACAAATCTTCGTTGTATTTGATCTACGAAATAATTATTAACACAACCTTGAATGATCTTTTCAATGCAAATTTGACTCTGTTAGTTTTTTTTGTGAATTTCTCCTTGATCATTGAACAGAAAAAAGGACTACTTTTTCCTCTAAGAGGAAGTTGCAAACTTCTCTAAGTAACTGTTCAGAAAAAAAAACCTGGATATTCACGATACAAGTTGTTTGGCTACAGTCAGCCAATATATATTAGCAGAGTAATATGCAAGCAATGCCTTATTTCGGAGGCCAATAGAAGACTGAAAACCAAACCCATCGTTACCGATTGTGGAGGCAAGTAGACATGGAAAGTGATTAATATCGCAATGTCTAATGAAGCGCAAAGCCAACCCACATTGTTTGCAAATGTATGCTCCTATTCGACATTTTTCACTCATTGAGGAGCAATATAAAAATCGAAGTTGTACAGACCAAACCATCTCAATGCGACGGTTGATGAATTGGTATCTTTGTGATGACGATAAACTTCCCAATAACCTTTAGTAATGATAACCACGACAACATAAAAAATCATGAATGTTCAATTTCGCTAGAGTAAGACGATCATTTTTTTTTTTTCATTATCATGGAAACCCAAATATACCTTTGAAGGAAATCAAGAAATTTTTTTGGCTGTCAAGGCTGCTTGCTTAAAAAATGGAAAACGAATACATTAAAACAATAAAGTTTTTTGAGCTCTTCAAGATTGGGAGAATTGAATCGATAAAAGTAATTTATATGTAAAACAAAGTATGATAGCGGATTGTAGTTACAATTTCAGCTGCCTTATTTTGTATTTACTCTCACTCAAGAAAACTACATACATCTCCTACTGTACGGTGAATGGTACCATCTATCCACCAGAGTTTCTTTGCGGTCTTACAGCTAATTTAATTTTTTTTGTAGGTTACTTTTTCAGAGATGTTCGCTCATTACCATGCGGCACCAAGTGTGCACATTAATGTTTTTTGCTAGAATGAAAGATATGAAGAGAAAGTGTTGAAAGTTCCGTCAGTGTACGGCAGGTTGGAAATCGAACAGATGTTTTGAAAAATTCAGCGAAAGAGCATGGGTAGGTCGAGGCACGGACGAGTCTGCCACCTCAACAGGCAAAAGATGACGTATGGAAAGCGCAAAACAGAGTGCACACAATCTATCGCTAGATTAACTATCACAAGCCATCAGTGGTACATGAGCGCTTTCCATACGTCATCTTTTGCCTGTTGAGGTGGCGGACTTGTCCGTGCCTCGATCTACCCCGCAGTGGGATGTTATGCAAAAGATGACGTCCATGGTTCGAGTACCACTGACTCATGCCCATTCGCATAATTTTTCAAAACATATGTTCGATTTCCAACCTGCCGTACACTGACGGAACTTTCAACACTTTCTTTTAATGTCTTTCATTCTAGCAAAATCATTAATAAGCACTCTTGGTGCCTCATGGTGATAAGCGAACATCTCCTTCTACATCATGGTTAATTATTTGTATCCCCGTTCCTGTAATTACCAGAGTCAGTCATAGAGAAATATGTTTCGTTTCTGATTCGAATACTTCAAACATCATCGACCCAAACTTGGTCGGTGTGGAAAATGATGTTGATGATGAGTGGGTAGAAGAAGATCCTTTTAGTTCTGAAGATCAGGATAACGGGGAAGAAATATACGTGTCGAAGTGTGACAGTATTCGATGGAGCACTAATCTTTCGATTGTAGTGAAATCGCATCGCACTAATGGTGCATGAAAATTTGATATGGATGTAAGTACAATAAAACCCCACTGGACGCGTTCATCTTGTTTTTAGATGATTCTATTTTACTTATCATTTGTCAATTCAGCAATGCGGAAAAAGTCATGATCCTGACTTTGGAATCATTGACAGATATGTGCTTCTTGCCTTGATAGGTGTTTTGATTGCCGCAGAAAAAACTATGACTCGAAAACACATGTTCAAGAGTTGTGGTCATCAAAAACTTTCTTTATTTGCAAAGTTTGTTTGAAGATTAATTTTCTTTGTGTATTCTCAAAAACAAAAAAATAACACCTCTTTGAATGAAAAACAACGACGGCAAACAACGATTCCCGGTTTGATCTAGGAATTTTTCGTTAAGAAAAATATCTCGACTCTTGAGCATGGGGTATGAAAAAAGTTGTCAGGAAGAACGCAACGAAGAATTGTTCAAACTGCAAGTAACTCATTCAAAAGTTTGGAACAAATTAAGGCTGACGTCTCATGTTCTACAATGTATCGAACATTGAAAAGCTCTCCTTATATTCAGCGACAAAAACTGAAGCAAGCTCCACGACTCTTACCTCACCATAAACAAGCCCTACTCGAATTCGCACGAGCTAATATGCGTAGAGATTCGAGTAAGGTATGTAACCTTCATTATTGACTATTATAAAATTAATTAAGTTCCTTTGTCCCACAAGGTAATTTTTTCCTGACGAAAAAAATTCAATCTGGATGGCCCAGATGGATTTTTTCATACTGGAGTGACTTATGAAAGGAGCAGCGTTACTTTTCGACTCGTAACTTTGGTGGTGGTAGTTTGATGGTTTGGGGAGCATTTTGTCAAACTGGAACGATGCAGATTGCTTTTCCATCCACCAGAATGAACAATCGGGAGTACATTGAGATACTCCAAAGTAATTTGCTACCATTCTTGCGGCAACATCGTCGAGCTTGTTCTCCAGACCAAAACCCGATCTAGAATATGTGGGGATTGATCGTACGTGAAGTATATGCAGACAATAAGCAGTGCGCAGGCGTTCATGATCTGAAACAAGCCGTCTTATCTGCATGGCAAGGAATACAAGTATCTACTAACCGTAACTTAATTCAAAGTATGCCGAATAGGTTGTTTGAACTGATTGAGAACAAAGGTTGACCAACCCATTATTAACATTACGATTTTCAGGTTAACATCGATGAAATCTTTAAAAGAAAAATAAATTTTGAACTGGTTGTATAGTTATGGAACATAAAATTTTTATGAATCTTTTATTATCAAGCTAAATACAATATGCTTAGAGTTGAAAATATTGCAGTAAAAATAGACAACAAGTATCTATTATTCTGTGAAACTTATTTCGAAAAATCACTAATTAATCCAAGAAATCTCGAAAAAAATCAGTGGTTCTGTAGTTATGACAAGGAGTGTATTAATTCCTGTTTATTGATTGCCGACCAGTGATCAGATGTGATGGAGATGATTCCCAAATCACTTACTGTGACGAGAACTGAGGACATCCGGCGACAGGCTGCACATTTCCAATATCTAAATTGCGGATTATTTTTTATCGAAACTTGGGCAGTTCTTCGACCAAAATCGACGACTGTCTATGACTGTAGGTGAATGTCATTATTTTTAACCAAAACGTGGCTGAACAATGTTTTCTATTCTACGTAGCTGTTCGATTAACTATACCGCGTGAACAGAAAGGATCGCAGCTCTATCAGCAGCTACTGTTTGTAATTCCCTTGAGCATATGTGGAGCAAATAGATATGTGACAATACAACATCAGCTGCCAGTGCACTTCATTTATTTCCATGTTTTGACGCAGTTCAACATGATCAAACACATTTAACATGCTATATCTTATACATGCAAATGACGCAAATGTACCTAGGTTT